>JAQZBX010002957.1:0-68205 GCA_029593785.1 Cabassous unicinctus
GTTTTTGGTGATTACAAATAAAGCCACTACAAGCAGTCACATACAGGGTCTTGTGCACAGATACATTTTCATTTCACTTGCATATGGACTGGGGTTACTGGGCTATGTGGAAAATGGATACCTAGTTTTATAAGAAGCCGCCAAGCTCTTTTCCAAAATTGCTGACCTAATTTTGCATTCAGTCCTGTAATATATGCAAACGGTACTTGGAATTGTCAGGTTTTTTGGTTTGTTTGTATTGCTTATTTGTTCCCTCCCCCCCACCGTTGTAATTGTTTTTATTGGTATCTCATTCTAGTTTTAATTTTTGCTTCCCTGATGACTAATGATGCTGAGCATTTTTTCAAATGCTTATTTGCCATCCATATATCTTCTTTGGTGAAATGTCTACTCAAATCTCCCCCACCCCCCTTTTTAAAAATTCTGTGAAGTTGTTTGCTTTTCTTATTATTGAGTTTAAGAGTTCTTTGTATATTCTAGATACACATCCTTTTTAGAAATGTGATTTGCAGTTGTTTTTTTCCGTCTATGGCTTGTCAACAAAGACAAGTGTCTTAATAGTTTCTCCAGGATTAGAATTTTGTAACTGTTGATGAAGTGCAATATATCAGTTTCTTTTCCTTTTAGGGACTGCATAGTCCTCAGATGTGTGGTGTCACATCTGAGAAGTGCTTGCTGAACCCAGGGTCACAAGTATTTTCTTCCAGATGTTTTATAATTTTAGATCTTTACATTTGGGTCTCTGATACATTTGAGGTAAACTTTTATATAGGGTCAAGGTATGGAATACAAGTCCCTGGGGGAGGGAAGCTGTGCATGTTTGTTGAAAATCAATGTGCATCTCTATTGTGGGTATTACTTTTAAAGTGGTTTTCTGCCTACTTGCTTTCTGAAAAGAGTGGTAGTGATTGCTTGTGTAGTAGGTATAGAATTCTTCCAGCGTTCAGAGTGTTTTCTGGCCTCTTCCCAATTTGCTCTTGAGCTTTCTGGCTACCCCTTGAGGTGTTGACAGGAGTTCATTTGCCCACTGTGATCCGGAAGCCCAGCCTGGGACAACGAGCTGCCTCGAGTCACAGGGAGAGACAGCTTGAGCCAGGGTCAGGACACGGAAAATCCAGGGACTTGTCCCAGCAGGGCAGAGCTGAAGAGCCAGGCTTGGGCTTCTCACCAGACTCAGATTTGAATTGTAGCTCTGTTAGGGATCAGCTCTGCGGCCAGGGGCAAGCGCTCAGTGTGTCTACTGTTAGTTTCCTCACCTTCCAATCCAGCTAACTCCCCCTAGGAGGACTGCTAGAATTAAAGATGAGCTAGACCACCGTCCCAGCACAGTGCTTTCATAGGATCTGGCATTATTGCCACCACTGTGTTTTTTGAGGGTGTGGGCTCTAGAAGATACAGAAAACAAATATAGAAGATAAAGTTACTATGGAAGAAAATGATTCCTAATGAAGGGATGCATGGGACATGGTTAATGATTTTAACAGTTGAATGTGGTAGAGCTGCAATGAATTTGAAGGCAGAGGCTTCTTCCTGGGAGACAGGTCTTTTGTTGTAGCCATGTCAAGAATAAAGGAGAAAATCACATAAAAGGGCTTAGCACAGGGTAGGCGCTTGGTTTCCAGGTGATAAATGTTGGCTTCTATTAATATTATTAACTTTAATTTTATGTGGCAGATTAACCATGTCAGAAATTACCATTCTTTGGGCATCAGAGTATTTTTCTTTGCTATATTTTCATAGAGTTTAGCTGTCAGCTCCACATCCTGAAGTCGTCTTCCTCTCTTTGATCTTCCCGTGGTTTCCCCATAGAAATAATAAATTAGTATTTACACTAACCAACCTGCATTGGCTCAGCCCACCTGCATTTTTTCTTGCTGTTCTTGTCTTGCAGGGGGCAGCGCTGAAATACCTGCCCACGATTGTCAATGATGTGAAGTTGGTGTTTGATCCGAAAGAGCTCAGGTAAGGAAACCCACGGATGAGTACTTCCCAGCTGCCCGCGTGGCTGCCTTTTCAGAGCCTTTAGTTTATGTGGAGCTCCTGGTTCTGACTAATATGTGCATAAGGCAGTGTCCTTGGTCACTCTGGAAGATGAGCTACTGGTGCTGTCAATGCCAGTGTTACTCATGACTTTATGTGGGAAAGGCGTCATCTGCCAACTGTCCCAGTATTCTGCTTGGAAGATTGTGGTCCAGTGGGTACATAATACAGATTTGGTATTTGCATACTTTAGGGTTTGAATCACCATAGTAGTGGTTGGCTTTTGGTTCTGTTTTTAATACCTAAAAAGCTTAACAGAGGAGCTTTCATATTCTTGTGTCCTCCCTTCTTCTCTTTCTTTTTGAGCTTCTCAATGAGAGGCTGTGAGCCTCGGGCAGAAGACTCAGAAGTTGTCATCTCCGAGGTTGGTAAAAGAAAATAATGGCAAGGAAGCCGGTCTTTGGGCTTTGCAACCCATGGGCAAGGCTGGGCACCAAACTGATCTTGCCATCCCTCACTGTCCAAGTCCAATCTTGGTTCATCATCTTGTTACTGAGCAAAAGTGAGGTTCTTTGCCCAGTGTGCTTCCTAATGACCAATTCCCGAGACATCAGGGTTTCAAAGAGAGAAAGCCAGCTTATAGCAAAGAGAACAGATGGCCTAACTGCCTAAAATCTGTAACCTTGATTTTGAGGAGTTTAGAGTTTTTATGGATTCAAACTGGAGGGTGGCATCGTTACCTTGATGATAGCAAGTACACACCAGGGTGAGAAGAGTTTGCAATGACCACAGACAAGGCTGTGACCAGTTTAGAATAACCATCACGTTAGCAAGTAGCACCAGGGTGAGGCCGATAGCCAGTCTCTGTGATTTCAGCTATGAACTTTTGGCTATTCTATAATACACTGGAAAAGTAAGAAAAACACATGCATATAATGATTCAGAAATCATAACCCTTTGTTAATTCTCCACCCTCAGTTACAGTCTGTAAGTGTTTCTTTTTTCTGAAAAACGCCCTTCTAACCCCAGACATCTAAGAGCACAACCCTCAGCTGCTTTTGTTTTGGTTTAGATTTGACATTGGACATGATAAACTGCCTGCAGGTGATGGCATCATTTCTCCCAGCACCAAAGGTCTTCATAAATATTAGTAAAGGGCCATCTGTCCCTCGGGCAGACCAATTAGATAAAAAATGACCGTCCTCCCCACACTTTATGTCCACCCCAGGTCGCTCAGGACCTGGAATTGAAGGGCGTGGGGCTTGCTGGGCAGTGCTAGGGCTCCTGAATCATCATGTCTTTGATATGCCTGAGGATTTAGTGTCATGCAGGGATGCATTGATTTTCTGCTTTTAGGACCCTGATAATGCTGGAATTAGCAGATCCTAAACGAGAAAAGGAGAAATGCAGCTGACAGGCCTGTGGGCAGCACCAGTGGCCTCCTCTCTCTGGGGCATGGGTCTCAAAGTTTGCTCCCCAGATCAGTAGCAGCCACATCCCCTAGGACCTGGGTAGCCAAGCAGAATCTCGGGGTCCTCCGCAGACCTTCTGAATCAGAAACTGGGGTGGACTCAGCCGTTTGGCTGTAATGAGCCCTCTGGGTTCTGATAAATGCTCATGTTTGAGAGCCTCGGGTCTGGAGACACTTGAGAGAAAGTGGGGCGGGGGGGCTGGCTCTGGGTCTGCCCTTGTCCCATGCACAAGAATGAGCACCTCGTGCTCCCAGCTGGTGCTTGGAGGTCCCTGGAAGACCGTCTTCCCCAGGGCCGGGCGAGTCTGGTGTGGTCCCTTTCTTCTTTACACTTGTGTGAATCCCTCTTCAATGCCTTCTTTCAAAATGAAGTTGAAAATCATGCCTGTATTTTTTCCTGTTTACAAAATTCATTCTGTTTTGATGTGGCGAAAGAGCTCCCAGAAGAGGCTGAAGGTCAATTGTCTTTCCAAAACCAAAGAACTAACTAGAAGGACCTGGATCCTTTTAGATTTCTTTTTTGCTTACATGCACACATATACACACACACACAAGCCCCCTAAAAAAAAGTCAACAGTGCATGCTTGATTTTGTCTTGAGCTTAAGAGGTCTTGTTTGCTCACGCCATGAAGTGGTCATTCTTAATTGTTAGTAGCTTTGATGGCGCGCCATCATTTATTTAGGCCTGAACAATAGATGGCTATTATGTGCTTTCTCCATGCAAAATAGGTTGTACACAAAGCACTTTCCATGCATTATTCAGTTAATCTTTACAACAATGCTATGGCACAGGTTCTATTATTATCCCAATTTTGCACTAAATAACTTGTCCACGATGGCAGCGCGTCAGTGCCAACCCAAACTTTTTGATTGCAAAGAACAGGCTTCTAACCATTATTCTTTACCTTTGGGTGTGAAGTTGTGGGTCTTGTGTTTTGATTTTTTCCCTTGCATTTTTTAATAGTTTAATTATTGCACTGCCCTTATTTGTATCATTAGGATAAACATACAAGTGGAAATCCTTGGTCATGAATTTCCTTAAAAGACTCTTAATAAATATTATAAATTACTTTCCAAAACGGTGACACCAGTGCTCTACCCGTGCGCGTTGATGTCTGTCTTGCCAAGCGTTGCTGGCGCTGGGCGTTCTTTTACAGAACCTCGCCCGCCTTCGTGGTGCACGAAGCCTCTTGCTATTTTAATGTGCATTTCTTTGGCCACCTCCTCTGCCCCTCCTCTGTCGGGCCCATTGGCCATTTGAAAAGCGCCGTTTCCTTCAGGAGCTTTATTGAGATTAAATACATGTACCGAAAAGTTCACCCACTTGGAGCACTTCAGTTCACTGTTCTTTAGGATATTTACAGAGTTTTGCCACCCTCACCGAAATCCAATTTTACAACATTTCCGTCCCCCCAGTAAGATCATTTGTGACCATTTCCAGTCACTCCCTATTCCCACCCTCAGCCCTAGGCACTCCCTAACCCATTTTCTGTCCATAGATTTGCCTCTGGACATTTCATATGAGTGGGATCATACAGTATGTGGTCTTCTGCGGCTCACTTCTTTCATTGACATAGTTTCAAGATTCACCCACATTGTGACATGTATCAGTACATCATCATTTCTTTTTATGGCTGAATCACAGTCCATTGTTTGCTCTTTCATCACATGAGGGACATGTGGGTTGTTTCCACTCTTTGGGTATTATGAATATATTGCTAGGATTCATATACCAATTTTTGCGTGGACATATATTTTCAATTCCCTTTGGTTCAGACCTAGGAGTGGACTTGCTGGGTTATATGGTAACTAACTATGTTTAATATCTTGATGAAATGCCAAACTCTTTTCTAAAGTGGCTGCACCATTTTACATTCCCGCCAGCAATGTATGAGAGTTCCAATTACTTCACATCATTGCCAAAACCTGTTTTTATCTGACTTTTGGAATATGTCCATTTCAGTGGGTGTGAAGTGAAAAATAACCTTTTCAAACATCATATCAGATGAAATTGTGGTCCGTGCTGCGTGAGGCGTATCGGCCAACATGCTAGTAGCATTTAATCACCATTTAAGGCGGCCGCGTCTCAGTTCTGTCTTGTGGGAGCAACGGATCAGTGTGTTGTTTGACGTGTATCCCTAAACTCCCTTTCACTTTTGTATTTTCTCATAGCAAAATGTTTACAGAATTCATCCTGAATGTTCCCATGGGTTTGCTGACCGTTCAGAAGCTCCATTGCTTGATCGAAATCATTCACAGTGACCTCTTCACACAGCATGGTGAGTGGAACCTCGAGAACCGTCCGTTGTCGTGTTAGCAATTGTCTGCAGAGCTTGACTCCTGTGAATGCTCTCTCACTTGTCGAAAGGAGGGGAGGCCGCATCCAATTAAAACAGCTCTATTACCAGACAGGAAGATTTAGCCCTTACAAGAAAATGGTAATTCACATATAGTGCAGGTAATAGATTATTGAAAAACGAAGGCAAAGCTCTGTAGTTGGTAATTTAGGTGAATGCCAGTGCCCTGGGATAATCAGCACACATTGTGCAGCCTTTAAAACGGGTGATTGTCTATCCCGGGAGGCAACCGCTTGCTTCCATTGAGATGATTGCAAAGCAAAATGTCAAGTTTTCTTTAAATTTAGAAGTAATGGTTCTGTCTTATCCTGAACTTTGCATTCTTTGACATAGTTTCTTCAAACTCCACTCAGTGTAATAAGAATTTTAATGATTCCTCAACTCATTTATCCTGAGGAACACCTTCTATTTCTACCTTATCTCCCTCCCCTCTTTATTAATCATTTTCTTTCTATTTGGACAGATTGAATTAATATTTTACACTTGTCAAGCACTTTTATTGAAAGCTTAAAACCTTTGCATAATTCCACAACCTTCCTCGTTTATTAGAAGCAGAGGCAGAGACTGCTGAGTGACATCCTGACTGAGAGACACAGATTTAGGCTGTTCCATTTGTGCCCAGACATTTGACCGCTCCATTCATTTCCCTTCGCTTTCGTGGGGGTGATGTTTGTAATTTCCCTGGGCTCTTCCAAGAATGGAGCAGCCCAAGTCTGGGATGCCAACCGTGAGTTGCTGGCAGGACTGAGAACCCCTCGTGCGTCTGGCTTGGCCCCTTGTCCCCTTCTGTGCTGCTTGGCTGGTATTTGCCTGCTGGTTTTAATCTTCCTGATTTTACTTTATAAAATATACCGGGGCCTACACTTGCAGCTAAGCCTTATGGTGAGAGAAAATGTTCTTTTCATCTGGGCAGTAGTGTTCCTCTGGAGAAGATATCTCTAGCCGAGAAGTGGTGGATTTGCAGCCGCCCCCCCAGACAGACCTTGCTCTGATCCCAAAGCCCATTCCTCATTTTCACAAAAGAAAGTCAGCTCTGTCACCCTAGTCTAGGAATCAAAGCCCAGGAGTCTCCTCTGGGCCAGTAAGCCTGTCTGTCTGTCTGTATTTCATGCTCTCAGTTGAGAGCTGAATCTTGAACTGCCTGCTTTCCAGGTGTTGTCCTTCTCCTGAAGGACACAAGTGGGATTTAAGGCTGATGATGGCAGTGATGGGCAGGAATGGTGCTTCGTTGTTTTAGTCCATGTGAAATAAACATTTTTCCAGAGCAAATAAAATCCTCTGAAAGTGTTATATCTGGATCTTATTAAGTTACTGACAGCCAGTCTCCCACCCATCCAAGGCGCACTCTCTACCAGTGCCACCCGCAGGCCTTCGCTGAGTTAAAGACGTCCGATGGGTGACGCTTGACTTTTCTTGAGTGTTGGTATAAGGAAGACCTTCTTGAGGACATATCTGCATACGGTTCAAAATATGTATTGCAAAACTTTGTTTCCCATGTTGTTTGGTTCCTTTTGAATAAGGGATCTAAGACATAAAATATTTCATTAAAAAGAATGGAAATTTAAATTCTTGTAAGAGTACAGTTCAAGGAAAAAAAATTCTCTGTTTACACGTACTATATTCCTTTAGCTATTAGAATGCTTTATTTTTGGTGTCCGTGTCCGTCTACATGTTTCTTCATTGTCTATCTTTTCCTCCATATTAGACCACATTTCTGTTTTCCACACTCCTCTTTCGTTATAGACTGCCTCAAATCCTGCTTCAGAAATACGTAACATGTAAATAAGTGCATAGCATTCTTTAATAAAGAGCTGTCAGGTAATAGAATGTTTCAGAATAATTAGCCTATTATTATTTTAAGGGCAAAGTTAGGATTTTGATCTTAATAGCGAGCTTTACCCAACATAGTAAATGAGATTTATGAAATATATGAAACCCAAATCATTGTGGGCTAAATTAGCCCAAATTAGCCTGAAGCGTCATGTTTTACAAGCAGCTCCAGAATTGCCCCATCAGTAGTGTGTTGTCTGAGCCACCATCCGCAGCCCAGATGTGCTCCCAATATGCCATGGTCGCCTGGATGCTTTTTGGCCAATGTGAAAATGATCCTACTAGCAAGGTTTGAGTTTAAAGAATCTTTCTGGGTAAGAATAGCAAAGACAGCCCTGGTTTTCCTAATCTGTAAGCTCCCTGGTTCTTCGAAGCTCCCAACAGCCGTTTTACCTCCTTGTTGGAAAAGGTTTAACAGTGGAAATCTTCCGGCTGGTCTGTACTTAAAAAAAGATATTATTACTTTTACAAAGAGTCTGCATCATGTTTGCTAAAAATATTTGAAGCTGAACAATTTTCTGATGCGCTATGATGGACATGGATTTCATGTTTTGTTATGTTTCTTGTTAATTTGTTAAAATAATAAGTAAAAATGGGGTGTCCATGTCCTGTTTCTTAATCCCAGCAGAATTCTGCTAACTCCCCCAATCTCCAGATTGCTAGAACTTGGAATTACTAGACACAGGTGTATGTGCTATTGGCTATGCCAGCCCTTAGTATTTTCTCAGAGCATGGTCAGAATCCATCACTAAGCAGTTTCTTCAGGCTTCTCCGGGGGCCCCAGGGCAGGAATGAGTTTCCCAGCCTCACTTCAGCGGCAAGGTCAAGTTGATCTGGGTGCAAGGAGGCTGGTGGTGAACTCTGAAATGAATTTCTCCTCTGAAGAAAAGCCTTCCCTTGCCAGGTTTGAATTCGTGTAGGCCAAGGCTTGCATCACCTTGCATACTTTCAAGCCAGTTTCCCCTATTGCTCCTTTTTTGTCCTCTTTGGAAACTAAAGATGCGTCCAGCTGCGTTACTCTACAGCAGGAGATGATTCTGTTGGCAAAGAGGGTTGTGTTTTTCCGGCTGTTTCTCTGCAGTGAACATCTGACCATCTTCCAGGTTGGTGAAAGGCAGAGTGATTCCATGTTGGATAAAGTACCCAGCAGGAAAGTGTCCTCAGAAAGCCAGGAACCGAGGTCTCCTACCTGAGGACATCCTGAAAAGGCTGGTGCTGTTCACAGTAGAAATCATGGCTAGTCCAGTGGCCACTGGATGCTTTCGGGGCAGGGAGAGGGAAAAGCAATTGTAATACAGGGGCTTTTTCAGGACTTGGGAATTATCCTGAGTGACATTGCAATGACAGATATAGGCCATTTTACATCAGCATATAACATGCAGAACTGTGTGGGAGAGAGTGTGGTCTACAATGTGAACTATGGTCCATGCTTAGTGGCAAAGCCCCAGGATGTGTATATCCACTGCAGGTGATGTGCCACACTAATGAAGGATGTTTATATGGAAGGTTATGGGAGGTGTGGGAGGTAGGGAACATGGGAATCCCTGTAATTTTTGGGTAACATTTATGTAATCTAAGAATCCTTTAAAATATTAATAAATAAATAAATAATAAATAAAAACAAAAACAAATAACAAAAAAAGAAATCATGGCTAGTGTTCAGGTACATCCACTGGTCAGGACAGGACTGGGTCAAAGACACACAGGAAGCGGGTCACAATCTCTGAGACTCATTCACCATCTCCCCTCATCCCCTGTGCTCCATAGCCAAGCCTAGGAAACGCACAGCAAAAGGTAACCCGATTCCTTTTTGATAAAAGCATAGTTTTAAATAAATTTCTTTAATTTTAAAGCAGAAAAAGCTGTGACTGATGAGTTTTGGATTAAACGGCCTTTTAATGCACATGTCTGCAAGACAGTAACACTTCCTCGGTCTGTGCAGTCAGGTGGGCCTCTTGGGCAGGCGCCACAACCGCTCTGAGCTTCTCCCACATGTTTGGAGGATGTGAAAATACTCTCCGCGCTGAGCCTCGTGTCTAAGATAGCCAGCACTGTGCTTGGCACAAATAGGCATGTGATTAGTGGTAGTTATCACTGTTAATGATGTTACGAATAATAAATGATAACCATGGGCTCTAGGAGTCATTGGATCTTATTGCTGTCTTCTACCAATGAGAAAATGTTGATTTAAAGAAGGCAAGCATCTTACTCATGATTCAAATGAATTTTGTGACAGAAATGGGCCTTAATGGCAATTTTATGATTCAGTATCCTATCACATGTTTTTCTAAGGCTGGATACCCTCCGGAATCCCACGGGAGCCTTGCAGCTTGCTCTTTGCTCTCCTACTAATGTCCTTAGCTGTTCTTGTAGCTGGAAGTTGAGTACTTCTGGATCTTCTTCTCCAGTTGTGATCGTTCAAGGTCATATATCTGCTTTGCATAAATGCATGACACGTCAAGGTTGATAGTCTTATGTGAGTCATCTGCCCTGTCAGAATGGAAAGAGTTTAGTTCAGATGAAAGATATTCTAGGAAAAACTATGAAAGAAAAAGAAAAACAGCTCCCCTGAAAATTAATGAAGAAAGATGTTATTGGATCAGAATTTGTTGTAGCTGACACCAGAATCCCCTTCAACTCTCATGGAAGCTCACACATCTTGACTAGTGAACTTCTTTGCTTTTCTAAAATCTTTCCTATCAGAGACTTGCTTTACCTCTTTCTTAAACAGAAAAGAACATAGGTGAGGGTGTCGGGCATTTCAAGAACTGTTGTCTTGGTGAAAGAAACAGGCTGGAGGTGGAACCTCCAGAAACAAGATCCCAAACCACATGAACGGTCCCAGCAAGGGTACCATAGCTGTCTGCTCACCATGTGTACTGGCTGCCATGGTCCTGTGCTGCCTTCAGAAGCCTCTGTCCTTGTCCTTGTCAGAAGGACATGGGCACTCTTCACAATGCTCGTTTCCAACTGATGTCTTGGACAATCACGCTGCATTGGCAGAACCAAGCACTGGCAGAACCAAGCACCCGTGTCTGCATTGCAGTTGCTGGTGTGACTGTGAACTTGAGTTCTGACTTCTGCACTGGGGAGATGGAGCTTATAATGCAGAAATCTCTCCTAAATAATAGAACGCTGATGGGAAGAGGAAGTGGGGCCCTGGCCAGGTCGGACGTCCACTGCATGAAACTGCTGACAGAGCCACGCACCAGGCCCTTTGGTGGTGACTCCCCATCACTACTTGCACATGGTTCAAGTGTCATCCATGTCATCCCTGTTTCTAAGGAGATGCCCCCTTCCTTCTTTTATCTTTTTAAAGGTGATTGTTGGGGTTTACATCATTTCTCCTTCTACAAATAATTTTACTTCCTTTTTGATTAGAGAAATAAGTCTGGAGCACCTTCTGTGATGAGAGCAGATGGTGCACATGAGGGCTGGGAGTGTGTGGGCTTTGCCTGGATTCTAACCTTGCCTCTCTTACCTATTAACTCAGTGACCTTGGGCAAGTTACCCTCTAGGCTTCATTTTTTTTTAGCTGCCCTTTTCTTGTTGCCTGCATCATAGGTTTTGAGGATGAACACATGTCTCGTCCTTAGCACTTGGTGTTTAATGTGCACTCAGTAAATGTTAGCTATGTCTATAATTTTTGTTGATGATTCTATAGAAAGATGGCAGCTAAGGTCCCTGCACTCACTGGAGAGGGTAATTAGAAAGTCAAACACTAGCTGTGAGACAGTAGACCTGGACCAAATAATGAAAGGGCCTTCCAAGGAGAGCATCTCCTGAGAGGCACTCTGACTGTCCCCCCATCCCATGACTCCTCATGGCAGTCTCCCGGGTGTGATGTCAGAGTGTTTCCTTCTCGTGTACTTGCTTCTAATCTGTGGCCCCTCCCACCAGGGCCTGGTCCCTCTTATTATTGCACTATCATTGTGCCTGACTCATGGCACGCCCACAGCGCATATTTATTGAATGAATGAAAATTTACACGGAAATTCCAAATCAGCACTTTCCCCAGGAGACAGTGCAGGAAGCGCGATGGGGCACATAGATGTGCAGTTCATTTGATTTAAAGGATACGAGGTTTTGCATTCACATGGGAAAACAAGCTCCCTTTCCATTCCCTCTGCTCTGAATGGATTGATAGGGGGGAATAAGAGAAATGTCTATGAGAAGTAACTTAAGGAGAGACTTGAGGTATGACCATCTCTGAGCAATTTTTATATAATCAAGATCATTTTCTCTTTGCTACTTATCTAATCTTTCCCCAGTTTGTGGAAGTATGATTTTAAGAAGGAGTTTCAACTCTACCTCTGGACTCAGGATGACTTTTTGTTAAAAGTATGGAAAATGGGGAAAAAAAATAGAAAAGTGGAGAGAGAAAAGAGTTTAATGAACTCCCATGTACTCATATCCCAGCTTCACAAATACGTAAGTCATGGTCAGTCGTTTATTTTTTATTTACTCATCCCTCCCCCCAGATATTCTGAAGCCCATCCCAGCCTTCACAGAATTCCTTTAGGATATCTTTTGAGATGTGTGGTGGTGATCTCAGAGTGAATGACACTGACTCCAGAAGAGGGAGGAGGCACAGAGGGGCTGGCATCCAGTTTGGATGCTCCTGCTCCAGCTCTGGGCCGAGGTGAAGGGTCTTCCATGCGTTAGCATGCTGTGCACGGAAGCTGGTGAATGGGCTATAATGGCTTCCCAGTGTTGTCTCACTGCGATGTGACTTGACTGCTTGAAGGTTGGTTAAATAGATTATGTGCTTCACGAAAAGATGACTTGCATGTACTCTGTGGTTTGGATGTAGCAGATTTTCAGAGCAGGATACAAAGAGAAGGGGAGGTCAGAGCTTTATAATCGATGCATTTGTAGTTTGTTCCCATGTGATTATATTGTTGCCCACATATCTGACAAAAGCTGTGAAAATTAAAATTTAAATCTTTGTATAGAAACAAAAAGTGTCAATGTAGTTAAACGAAGATAAGCACTCAAACACTGAGGTTTGATAAGGATTTATGCTCATGAAAATGTTTTACATTAATGTTACAGAAATTGGAATAAAATGAGTCAACCTGAGCTTGCATTATTAGGCAAAAGCATTAGATGTACTTGCATGTACTCTTTGGAGTACAGGTGGGAGACCTGGTAGAACATGTACCCTTACCCACACCCGTTCCTCTCCCCCGTGGCTCGGAATATGAGACCTTTGGAAAGCTTGCTCCAAGTAACACTGAGTCATTGCTTTGCCTTTCAAGATATAATCTTTCTATGTGCCTATATTGACAGTGATCAAGCAATTGATATATTTTAGAGCTTACTGTGTACTCATCATTGTGTCCCAGGTTTTTTTTTTTATTTTCTAATTTGTTGATTTGAAGAGTAAAATTTAGTGGTGAGATGTCCATTGTGGGTCCCGACATGGTCGGGGGCCTCAATGTAAGCCCTGCTGTTCGTCAGCACCCCCTCATTATTCTCTCCAGGTTGGAATATAGCTGTGACTAGAAACAGCAAATGTGCCATTATCTGGGCCCTTTCTGTGGCTCTTTCCTTCACCACAACAAACAGGCTTCTGTTAGACTGTTCATCAGCCTCTTAAAACGTCATTTGTTGTCCACTTTTGAACAATAGAAAGCTTTTAAAAAATGTAGGCCCAGAGAGCTTAAATTATTTTCCTCATTCTTATTTTCAAGGTGAATCATCCTACAGTTTCCAAGCAGAGTAAAACTCTCCTTTTTAATGGGGGAAACATTAGTTACAGCCGCCCTTTGAAACTGAAGGCAAAGACTCAGATATCTATTGAGACTTAGCTATTAGGATATATCCAAGTCAGAATTCTAGACGGCTTTCATTATGATCATATCTAAGATAAAGAATTCCTATCTCTTAGAATTGCCCTATGAATCAATTGTAGGAAAGAAATGCTGTGTGTTTAATACAGACTTATAGTAAAATATATATTAATGCTTTGGTCCATAAACAAATCAAAACCAAATCTCTTGAGCATCTGCACTATGGAAAATGGATATTTCTCCTTTTTGAAAGGGATCTTCAATCCAGAGCTACTGTGTGGTAGTTTTGTTAATTTGATGGATGTTATATGGAAAGGAAAATCGGGGTTGAGACCATCAAATGCCACAGTCACTTAACGTACAACTCATAAAACATTCTGCAATACTTTAATTTAATAGTTGTTCTGATGACTTCTAATGAACGTTACCAGCTGTGAACCCTGGAGACTGATTCTTTTAAATAATGGTGGAATGTAAGCCTTATTTTCTCCTCTACTATTTTTTTTCATATCTGAGAAAATTTTTCATCTTTATCTCTAGAGTATCCTTTTCTTTCCTTATTCTGTTTACCACTATTTGTTTCATTATATGTGTGTTTTTAAAGACCACTTGTTCAAACAGTGCAGGCTTTTAGAAATGGCTTATTTATTTAGTTATTATAGGAGGTTGAAGTCAATTTCAGTTTCTTAATTATATCCATTTTAATTCTCTCATAATGTCTTAAAACACCTACCATGTGCTCAGGACTATTGTTTAGCAAGTTTGATTCTTTAAAAAGAATCATCACCTTAAACATGTAGAATTAGAAAAGAGTAATTCTCTCAATTAACAGATAAGTAACAAGTCAATCTGTAAACTGAATCCCAGGCAGGGAGCTGTCCATCACCTTAGTGCTGATTAAGGCATCGGCTCATTACCAATCCATCATCCACTCTTTTCTTAAAACTGTTTAATACCCACCATATGAGTAATGCATTCTGAAAACTGTATTCATTTCAAATGCCATATGGAACCAGACTAGGTACAATTAAATGAATAAACAAATACATACAGTTAAACATAAATAAACCATTTAGTGCTATGCTCACATATTCACAGTTTTCATAGTGTTTGTCTTTTCTTTTTGTGTGGGGTCTGTTACCTGTGATCAAGTTCACAGTGCCAACAGTTGTTCATGCTTTAACTGGTCTAGCCTGTTCTGCACCCGCCTCTGGGGGGCCCCCTCCCTGTTGCTTGATGGTGAAAGCAGGAGGAACGTTTTAAGAACAGGCTGCCTTGATTGTATCATATCTAGTCAAGCTCATCCTGGGTGCCAGGAGAGGATCTCGGCATAGGGCAAGTTAGCTCTGAACGTGCATGATGGGTTGCCTGCACTAACTTGTCTGCAGCAGCTGGGTGGGGTGCCTCAGGTCAGCCTGCAGGATTTTGGCGCCCCTTCAGGATGCCATTCTTTTTTCCAAATGTTTTCTTCATAAACCCCTGACTGACCACACTTTCCCCCAAGGTGGAGTGGACCAGGACACATGTTTTTGACATTGTGGTTAATCTATGCATTTTTTCCCCCATTACATTCTAACCATAAGGTGGGGATCTCGTCATGGCATCCAGGAGGGGAATGTGTGCTAGACCACACTGACCGAGACCTGTGTTCTTGGCTACCTTCACTCTCCTAATGGAAAGAAAACAAACACTCCACAGCCCTGCTCATTCTCTCTCTGTTTCATCTTCTTCCACATGAGATTCTGCCCAAAGTCTGGTTGATGTGCAGAAAATTCTTTGTGAACTTAACCAAGCTGTCTCCTTGGTTCCCTTCTGTCTACCTGGAAAATAGATTCTCCATCTGACCAGTATTTCCCACACAGTCTTCCCCGGCACTTTACTTGTGTCCTTCTAATTTTCTCATCTCCTTATAAATGGGACTCATTTGTGAATTTTTTTAAACCATTGGGTCTTTCATTTTTTTCTTATGACATATTATTTGCTACTACAATACTAATGGAGAGTTAAACCCTGTTATTAGACTGCTCCAAACTAAAGGGTATGGAATGCCTGCTGCCTTACTCCCTTACTCCAAAAGGTGATACTCTTTTTACTAGGCTCAATGGCCCCATCCAGAAGACACATCTTTGACCAGCGTCTTTTTCCCGTTGTTCTACAATCTACGTGCTGTTGTACATCTCCTTCTGATTTCTAAGATACTTTATTTTTCTTCCTGTTATTGTTTATTTATCAAGCATCTGCCTTTGAGATGTAGACTACTGGCTAAGGGCAATGTAGAGATACAAGAAATAGCCCCTTGTCTTAAGGACCTTGACGGTCTAGGCCACAGTAGCATGAGTAAGATCTACCTAAGGGCCAGCGTGGTGGGAAAGAACAGTAATTCCTTAGGGGGTGGAACAACATCCCTAGGCTGGTTTATTCAGGGAAATCTTCAGGATGGAGAGGGTATTAGTGGGATCTCAGAAGGAGAATCTGAGTAGGCATCCCTGTGTTCTCAGTGTCTAATTTCACCCCAGTGTGAACACGCATCTTCATATTTTTTAATAACTTAGTTGGATTTGATGTATGGTCCAAGATACTTTTAATTGCTTCTGTCACACTTTAAATTAAAATTCTGTGAGACTGGGTACCTGGAGGCCAAATGCAGGTGACTGCATTTCTGATCCGTTCACGCGCTCTGCCTAGTGGCACTGGGTTTGTCTCCCCTACACAAACATTGCCCAGCAGGTAGCAACAGCAGCACGGTGCAGGGCAGTTGTGTTTACTCCCTTTTACAGACAAGAAATTAGAGTTCAGAAAGGAAGAATGACTCGGTGACATTTAATTCTTCTGATACTGCTATCATGACTTGTTACATTAAAATGATTCTTGGAACATTTCCCAATCCCACCCCCCCAGATGGCTCCGTCATCTGTTTCGCTTGCTGTTTTTGCTCATTGTCTGCTGGTTGTCTGTTTGTTTCTTCTTAGGAGGCACCGGGACCCGAACCCAGGACTTCCCATGTGGGAGGTGGGCACCCAACTGCTTGAGCCCATCCACTCCCTCTCATTTTTTTTTTTTTTTGCTTGCTGTCTGCTGGTTGTTTGCTTGCTGTCTTGCTTATTGGTTTTTTGTTTATTTTGCTTGTTGTCTGCTAGTTGTTTTTTCTCGTCTGCTCTTTGTTTTTACTCGATATCTGCTTGTCGTTGCGTGTTTTCTTTAGGAGGCACTGGGAACCCAACCGGGCAGGCACCCAATTGCCTGAGCCACATCCGCTTCTTCTTGGAACATTCTGATTTGCATATACGCATACCGGAATCAAGTGTGTTTATACACATGTACACCTGGGTGGGCTATTTACCCGAAGGAGCTCTGACGTGGAACCAGGCATCTAATTCTGTCCTGGCTGCAGTTTGTGTGTGACCCCTGCACACCCCCTCACTGTCTGGTTCCTGCGTCTGTAATAGATAGAGATGTATAGATGGAGCCTATGATCTCCTCCAGTGCCACCACCATCTTCTGCATTTCTATTGCTTGAAGACTTGTGTGGAGAGAGAAAATCATTTGAGCAAATTGAATCATGTGGGTACAGGGTTCTTTGATGGTAGAAAAATAAAACGATTGTCTATAAAAGATGAACAGCAAGCATCTCCCATTTATATGGCTCTCACTGTTTAATTCTCATTAAAAGTGTTAATCTGGATCTCAGCTCTATGTAACTTAGGGGCAAGGTTATTAAATGCACTTTATGGATCATTTGTTTAATGTGGCCAAACTAAAAATTAAGAAGCATATTACTCAGTGTTCATAAAAATGAATGTTTTAAACAGACAAATTCATTCTAGTATTTGCCTCTTGCTTTAGTGGACAGCTCTAATGGGGTTATAGACGGATTTTCTGCTTGGATATTTATAAGCTGTTGATGCCTGTTGAATATCTTTTAGATAGATTAATATTTCTTATTCTGTGCCCATTACCAGTACATCAGTCACTGTGGCTTTGGTCCATGCAGCTGCCGATGAACAGATGTAGAGTTACTGCTGTCTCTAATCCTTGGGGGTCACGCTGGGGAAGAGGGGGTGTACTAGGCAGGGTTCTCTAGGGCAACAGAATCAACAGGAGATATCTGTACATAGTATGAGATTTTATAGGAGTCTCTCACATGACTGTGGGGATGTACAAGTCCAGGTTCCGCAGGCAGGCTGCAAACCAGGGGCCCCGATGAAAGTCCAGTGAAGGTCCTTGAGGAGTTTCCGGGGCATGTTGGCTGTCCAAAGACGAGCTGGGGTGCGGAGGGGTGGCCGGTAGGATGCAGGGTCCGTGATGCCCTTAGCTGACTCATGTGGCCTCTGGGCCCACCTGGCTGCCTGCCCCTTGCCTGGCTGCTGGGCTGGCTTCATTCCCCCGTGTGCACGGCTGGGAACATGAGGACATCTGTGCTACAAGCGTCCTGGCTGGGTTGTGACGGTGCCTCCGGTTAGTGGACGTGGGCGCTGGCAAGTCCTTGACTCACATCCATGTGACAGGAGGCTCGATAAGATAAAATCGTGGTCCTCGATTCTGCCTGCGCTGGTGGGTGTCAGCTCATTGAGATGAGCAATTGCACACGAGAGCTTTAACCTCTGCTTCTTAGCATTCTCTTAGGCTGTGCCATCCAGTTCCAAATAGAATGCAAGCCACATAATGCAATTTAAAATTTTCTAGCAAGCACCCTGAAAAAAAGTACAAAGAGATAGGTAAAATTAATTTTACTAATGAATTTTCCAACCTAGCACATCAAAAATGTTATTTCCATGTGTATTAAATATACAAAAAATTATTATTATTATTTTTTTCACTCTAAGTCTCTGAAAATCTGGTGTGTATTTTACACTGACAGCCCATCTCCATTCAGACGCCAAGTTTTCATCAGAGATACTTGATGTATATTTAATGAAATTCACCGTAGAAGTAGATTCACATATCCAAGGTATTCTAACAGTTTTTTCCAGTAATTGAATCGTGTCACTTTGTACATTTAAATTCAAATTAATTAAAGCTAAATAAAATTTAAAATTCTGTTCCTCAGTGGCACTGGTTCCATACATTTCAGGTGCTCCCTGGCCCCCCTGCTGGAGCTGCCTGATGCTGATGGTGTGGCTGGCTGGCGAAGGGGATGATCTTTCACTTTGGAATGTGTATTACTTTTTTTTTTTAACAGATCAATCTTATTGATACATATTAATAAAGCACAAATCCATCCAAAGTGTATAATCAGTGGTATTCAGTATAATAGCAGCTATGTACAGCAGGGGAAGCATAGAGAGACTGAGAGGTGATGAGTTTTTTGTTGTTTGCTGTTTTATTATCATCATTATTATTGGAATAATGAAAAGGCTCTAAAAATGATTGAAGCGATGAATGCCCAACTATGTGAGCATACTGAATACCACTGATTGTATACTTTGGATAGATTTATGCTTTATTAATGTATCATTAAAATTTGTTCGTTAAACAAATGATTAAAGTGATGAACGCACAACTATGTGATTAAGACTGTATTGCTTTTTATAACGTCCTTCTGCAGCATTATCTCATTTTGCCCTCACTAGAGTAGGGCACTTATCCCCAAGCCCCCACATTATCTTGTCCAGCCATGGCTGGAGGGACATGGTTCCCCTGTTGACTGTGAAAACATCCAAGCTGTGGATACTAGTACATCAGAAGGATGATAACAAACGGGGTTTATCTTCTCGGGGCTAAGAGAATGAAATGACTTTACACCTAAGAAAAGGCCAGTCCAATTTGCAGAAGTCTTGTTGTTTCTCATTGAGAACAGCCGGGTGACAGTCCAGAGGTGCTAACCCATACCTCTGGCTGGGTGGGCGTGAGCGTTCTGCCAGGGAGCCAGAGGCGGTCGATCAGGGTGGACCTCACTGCCTTCTCCTTGGGTAAATTCTGACAAATGAGAATAGTGCACTCAGCTCTGAGGACAGTGCAGTCCACAACGGCCTGTCCACCATAACAGATAAACGGATCAAGGGGGATGGATTTACAAGAGTACTTAGTACCAGGGCCGCAAGGGCCATTCCTGCCATCCTTGAGTCCAGAACCGTGTCCCTCTGACTTTATAGAACCATTTCTGGACACTGCCCTCCTCCCAGCACACACCCATCAGTCCATTGGGCCTTCTACCTGTACTGGGTCCTTCCTAATCCTAAGCTTACCAAGCTTGCCCTGTCATTTTTTCCCTCCGTCACATTGTCAAGAGCAGTTGTTGATCATGCTGTCTCAGTGACTCCTAACTTCTCCCTCTGAAGTTCCTTGGAAATCTGACTTGTTCTCCCAGATGGTGGCAGTGATGGTGATGGCCGAGGCCCAGCGCCTTGCTGGGTGGTCATCGTGGGTGCTGGGTTCAGGCCAAAGGGAACGTAGACTCATCCTGGTGGTGTCATCTGGGCAGGGGTGGGGGGTGGGAAAGGATTCGGAGACAGGTGCAGGTAGGGCGGGGCTCACCTCAGTTTTGCCGAGGGACCTTTCCAGCCCGTTGGGCCCGGGAGTTGGAGCACAGCCCCTACCCTGGGCCTTGTGTTGGGTTCAGGTCGGCAGATCAAGAGTGACTGAGGGTGGGTGTATTTGTGAACATTGGTGTTCTTGTAGGAATGATGTTGGGATTTGGGATGTTAATGGAATTAGTGTATTCAGTAGGTCGGCATTTTTGGGAGACACACTTTCAGGCTCGCTTACTGCCCATGAGGTCCTTTTCTCCTGCCATTTCCCTTGGGCTGGCTTTGTCCTTGGGCTACTCTAGTGTCTGTGTCCTCTCCTGCACCAGCAGGGCATCTTGGCTTCTGGAGCACTTCACTAATGAGTTCATTTGGAGGGAAGCTCTCCTTGGCAGCCTCAGTTTATCCATTGGCATTCATCCACTGGGTTCATCCGTTGTGTTGGGCAAGTAGATAAAGGAGGTCTGTTCAAGGCATCCTGACACCCCAGGGCACAGGCGTGGAGAGACCAGCATGGTGCCAGCAAGCCAGCGCCACCCAGCAGTGCTGAGCTCTCCCTCCCTGGCCCCTCATGGATGCCTGATTTCCTAGCCAGCATGGCTGGCCTGGCCTCGGCTGAGAAGCTGTGAAGGCACTTGAGCATCTCACACATTGCTTTTGCCTAAGTATTGATTACTGCAATTGTGAAGTCAATGAGTAAATTCATATATTCATATATTCATTGGACAAAATTCTCTGGAAAAATGGGGTTGCTGTCAGTCTCTGGAATAAATCAAAATGGAATTTGAAAAAGCATTAGCATGAGCTGCCTACGTGCACACAGCCCATCAGAAGACAGTGGAGCAGAAGTACTTGTGCTATTTCTGAATCCTTGTTTTCCCTGCCGACACCCTGCTCCCACCTCCACCCCTTGAGCTTCATTATCATGTAGTCCTTCTAAGTCGGCCTCCACATGTTTACAGAAACCAATCTAATGTTGCATGCTCAGTTTTTTCTTATATACAAAAAAATCTCAAGGAACATTAATGCAAAACATGCTTTTATGTATCATTAACATTGTAAATCCTAAAATGTGAAATCCTAAACACAATCTAAGTGTTTTTAATGTTTCTGAGCACTGCTGTCTTCTGCATTTAAAGGAAACGGTAATGGCTAGGCTGGTATAAGAAATACAGGACTGGAAAGTTGATGATGCTCAAGTTAAATTGGATTTCCCAATTGGAACAGAAAATTAGTGATTGCATTTTGTCTTTTATCTTGTTCGTATCTGTTTCCCCATTTGTTCTTTAATTTTCAGATCATGCTTTATATGCTTCTATCTAAAACAACAACAACAGAACAAAAAAACAACAAATGCTTGTTTTTTCCCCTCTGCTTCCTCACGCCCCAACATCCCTTCATTTCCCAGCTATCCTTTCTGGAGTGTGGTCTGTGCCGGCTGTGGCCTCAGCCTCGTCCCTCTGTGGACTACCCAAGGGTGCTGCCTGGACAAGGCATTCAGGCCTCTCTAAATTGCATGTCCCGGGGCTGTCCTGCTGTACCCAATCTCCCCACCGCATTTGGCGCCATTGACAGCTCTGCCCTCGCTCACACCTCTGCCTCTTCCCACGCCTCTCTTCACTCTGTCTTCATCTCCTTTATCCATCTCCTGCTCTAACACCTCAACCCTCATGCTGCTCAGTGATTTCTTCTCACTCCACACACTCCTCCTGGATAATCTCATCCATGTAAATTGGCTTTCATGCCTGCCTAGAGGCTGATGGTTCCCAGTTCTGTGCTTCTGCACCAAGGCCTGGAACCCAAAAGCCACTTGCCTACTCAACGGGGTCCCTTGCAGTCAAACCCAGCTTGTCTGAAACTTGGCCCTACTCATCTCCTTCTCCCTTAAACTCACATCTTTCTCTCCTTGGGTGACAGCCCACTCAGGTGCCCAAGCCAGAATCCTGGGCTTGTTCCCGACCCTCCTTTGTCCTCCATGCAGTTAATCACCAAGCTCTGTGTTTGGCCCCTCCAATTTCTCTTGTTTATGGCCTCTTCTTTCAAACCCACCACTGCTGCATGAGCTCAGGCCTTTGCCCTTTCTTGCCTGGACTATTGCAGTAGCTAATAGACCAGCTTTGTGCCTCCCACCTACCGTGCTCTCCCTCTGCTCCAGGACAGAGGATCTCTCTAGCCTTTTCGTCTGAGCATCCCTCTCCCCGATCAGCACGTCTCAGTCTCCTCACCACCCTCCGCCTCACCCATCATGCTCAGGATGGAATTGAACCGCTGCCTGGTTTTTTGTTCCTCTGTTCTTCTCCCCGTTGGTTTGGTGGGGCCACATGGAATATGCTCCTGGCTCTGAACACGCCGGCGTCTCTTCTTCCCCCTTGACTTCGTGCTTACTGTTCCCTTTGCCTGCCTTGCTCTCCTCGTGGCCCTCTCCACATGCCAACTCCTGCTCTTCCTGTGAGCAGGTTATGGTGCTGCCTCCCCAAGGAAGGAAGCCTCTTCTGCTTTAACCTGACTCTACCTCCACAGGAGGGCCTTGCTCCCGCTGTGCCACCTCCCACCTGCCTGGGAACTAGGCCAGGGGTCTGGGAGGCCAGAGAGAGGCTGCGCCCTTGAGTGAGCATCTAGCCTGCTCCGGTCACGGCACTTTGTGCTTGACCTCGGCCTCACATTGCACCTTGGACCTGTGAGCAGTTAGCATTATCCTACCCATGTTAGAGATGTGGGCGGTGCAGAGGGGTGAGGTGAGCTGCCCAAGAGGGCACCTCTAGTATGCACAGAGACCAGAATTTGATCTCAGAGAACCTCCCTCCAGCGCCTGAGCTCATAGCCCTCTGCCGGCGGCCCCCTCTGCAGGTGCACATCCAGCAGAGACTTGTCCCTGAGTGAGCAAAGATAAAGCAGAGGATGGAATAGGGTCCTGAGCTGGCCAAGCTCAGAACACTTTCCTAGTCTCAGGAAAGGGAAACATGTTTCAGTCCTCCTTGGAAAGGAGAAGAAAACTGCAGTTCAAATACTTTTTGTTAGAAGAAATATTTCTTTTAAAAGTTGCAGTTCAGTGAATGTACAGTTGGAGGAAACCCCAACATGTGTGGTTGTGTTTGTAATGCTGGGCACGCGCTGGGATCTTTGTGCACGTGTTGTATCTGTATTCATCAATCATTAATTGTGGATCTACTCTATCTATCTATCTATCTATCTATCTCTGTAAATGCCTCTCTATGATATACACATATAAATATATCTACAAGTGGACATGCACACGCACACACATAAGCGTGCACACATCTGTGCTGATGTGTAAATTATTCGTGTAGTGCTCTATAAATGATTTCCTCCTGGCCAAGTAGTCTGACCATCTCCAGATGTCAGTCGTACACGGCATGTGATTGGAAGGGGCAAACTGCTTCTAGCAAACCCGAGTTGCCTCTTGGTGGGTCTCCTCCTGACGGGCGTCCCCATGTCACATACAGACTGCAGAGAGATCCTGCTTCCCATGATGACGGATCAGCTCAAGTACCACCTGGAGAGGCAGGAGGACCTGGAGGCCTGCTGCCAGCTGCTCAGCAATATCCTGGAGGTGCTGTACCGGAAGGACGTGGTGAGTGGCGCCTGTGCCTGCTCAGGCCGCTGTCGAGGACCCGGCAGGAAGTGCATCCCCACCTCGTGGCCCAAAGTTATATTTTATCCATTTAAAAAGGAAGGGCAAAATAAAAAATAATAAATAAATAAACTAAAAGAAAAAGGAAGGGCCTTGATTTTAAGGTTTAGGCTCTCTCTTTCTCTCTGTACAGTTGCAATCTTAAATTATTTTTATTTCTGTATAAAGTCCCATGATTATATCCTAGATATAATCCTAGATTTTAATCCTTAAGTTCAAACAAAGGCTTTGCTATTAAAAATTGACAAAAATGGAGGCTAATTACCTTCATTCCTTTTTTCAATTCGTATTTTTATTAAAGTAATATATGTACATAGATTTTTTTTAAAATTTCTGTCGTGCCTCAGAGATTTATAATAAGAGCTCTCTGCCTCTTTTCCCAGACTCCCCAGGTTCCTTTTACCACATAGGTAAATGCTCTCAGTGCTTTCTTAGCTAGTTTTATCTCTGGTATTAATTTTTATATTTCTAAATTGTATGTTTATCCCACTGACTTTAATTTTTTAAATTAAAAGTTGGAGTAAGCATGTCCTGGAAATGTCTGACGCTCTGTGTGTCTGTGCACACATGCACACACAGAGTCATGTGACGTCACTGATTTTCCAGATGTGTCTGAAAAGGTGGAAGCGGCCAGGCTTGCCATTCCGCTCACAGTCTCTGCCCCTTAGCACTGCTTGGGCTGGCCAAGGTCTTCAAGTGGATGAGGTTTGTTCTCAGCTCTCTCCACATGGCCGTCCGGCCTCCCGGCCAACACGCACCTGCCCTCCCTGGCGCTGGCTCATTCTCCAGATCCTCATCAGCTCCCTTGGAGAAAGAGATCAGATTAAACAGGTTCACAGCGATCTCGTGGCTAAAGCAGCTCGCCAGGGTCACGGCCTTTGGGAGGAGTTTGGGAGCCCAAAGGCCAGCGTCCACTGGTCCCATTCCAGGCCCCTCCCTTTTCTGACTGGGGAGGATGTGGCAGTAAAGAGAGGTTGTACAGCCAGACCCCGGGAAGGAGGTGGAGCCTGCCCGCCCTGTCAGGGAGGGCTTGTAAGGCTCATTTAAGGCGGCTGAGATTAAGGAAGAAGAATCTATAATCCCACACACTGTATAAGGCACCTCTTTACTCATAGAAAATTCCATGTCCCTGTGAATTTTAGAGAGTTTGTTAAAATGATACTTAATTCCCAAGTCCCGAAAAAGCCCCTGTTTACAACTGCTTTTCCCTCTCCCTGCCCCGAAAGCGTCCAGTGGCCACTGGCTCCACCTCACTGTTATAATTTCTTCCATTGCTTGAATCACATTATGTCTACAACAGAATACCAGTAAGTCCACTCTAGTCCATAGCTCTCCCCCCAATCCTGAGGAGTCTGGATGGTGATGTCCACTCCACCTCCAAGTGAGAGGGGGCTTATATGCCATGGATAAGATGGATGGGAGTATTCTGCCTGCAGCTGCAGGCTCTCTCCATTCCCTGGGATGGAGCATCGTATTCTATGTGATGGTTTGGTCCTCGTCATCTGTGTTCTGACATACAAAACAGTGTACAGTTGTTATCTGTCAGCCTTCCATTTACAAATGACCGGCTTGTCTCTAGAAAACTAATGGGAAGGCTAATCAAGGGTCATAAACATTTTATTGTTTAAATAGATCTGCTTTTATTTTTAAATTTTGCATAAATTAAATTACTATAATTATATAACAAATGATCATTAATGGACTATAATTAATAAAATGCCTTGAGTTATCTTTGTGAAAGCTTTTGCTTTTGACAAGGAGCAGAAGCATCTCCTTAAGGGTTATAATTGATTTACTCTTTACAGAGTAAATGGATTCTGTGGTGCCTGCCTTTTAATGATTGTCTTTGGTGTTGGTTTTCTCTGGTGTGTCCTCCTCCAGGGGCCGACTCAGCGGCACGTTCAGATCATCATGGAAAAACTTCTCCGGACAGTGAACCGGACCGTCATTTCCATGGGGCGGGATTCCGAGCTCATCGTAAGTGCTCAGCGATGTATTAATTGAATATTTAATTGTGGCCAACAGAATCTGTTCCAACAATGCCATTTAGTCTCAAGCCCTAAAATCCATATGGTCCTTTTCCAACTGCCTTTTGAAAATAAGCTTTTTTTAATTTCAATTTTTTTTTTTTAACTAAAACATAGTAGATGGTTAAGATGCATCTGTTTACAGTCTAGGTGTATTAAATGTATTAAATGTGCTCATTTTCTATGATTCCAGAACCAAGTGTCAAAGTTCGAGGGTAAGCAAACCAACATTTTAGAGAGAAACATTTGGTTCTAGTTGTCTCATTACTTCTAGCAAACGACATGTGTGTTTGCTCTGAGCCCTGATTCTTCTGCTAGTTTCTTTCTATATACTTACATGTAAGACGCCATCAACACAGCCTTATGAAGAAGGGCCTCACAAATTAATTGAGATGCTCTGACCTAGCTTTTTTATCGTCTATTCTAAGGTATTGTAGATTTTTCTCTTATGCAGAGTATTTAGGCATGGAAAAACGTATATTAATATTTGTAAAGAAAGTTTTAACAGTAATCTAGACAGTGCTTCCATTTTATATCTTAATGCATTTTTTATCTCCTTCCCCCCAATTTCCTTAGGTTTGGTTTCTTAAGTGAAATGTCCACACGGAAGTACCATTTAATTTTTGCATTTCTAATATGCATTTTCATTTTGCTAACCTTGTTGGATGGTATTTTACAAACATGTTCCTAATTAATGAACAGGAAAAATACATTTAAACTTATCACTGGCAATCAGACGAAGCACATTGGTCTTTCTCGGTATATGATTCAAGTTTCTTTCTGTACATCTAGGGGTGAAGTAAGGTGAAACATGGCTCCTCCAGAAGGCAAGGCCTGAACGTAGTACTGGGCTTCTTTTGATTTCTCTGGCTGGCGTCACAATAGAGGATGATGTTTTTGGTGAATCATAGATTGGTCACACAGAAGAACAAACTGTGTTTAGTATGTTTCTGTGCAGTAAAGTAGTCTAGTTTATTCTCAGTTTCAGCACATGTTATGTTCACATTTTCATTTTTAAAGTATATCTCGTTAAGGTTTGAACATGGATATTTTAGGAAATATTTCCTTGTAAATTGTCTTCATTTGCAGTGGACTTTTCCAGCTCTCCTGAAACATCAATTTGCCTGCCTCTTCATAGTGTTCACCCTGCTATTCCTTTCCATAACTTAGAAACACTTTTCTATGCTGGAGGTAGGTGGAGATGTGAACCCCCAGGAGCAGAACTGGGGGAGACTCCCAGGTGCATCGTTGAGGTCTGGGGGCCCTGTCTCCTTAGGGTCATGCTGTGGGTTCACTTTGATCCTTCTCACATGATAGACCCGGGAAGGGGTCCTATAGAGAATGAATGGTGTGAGATTGTGCCCGTTCCTGTGTGGGTCTGCCAGCATCCCTTTTGCGATGGGCTCATGGTACAAGGGGCTGGGGTCTCAGTCCCTGACAGATGCGCAGCCCTGGAAGTGGTGTGCCTGGTGGGCAGATGGGGACATGGCATCTGTGGACGCAAGTGAGCAGATGAGACAGTTTCTATCTCTGTTAGGGAGGAAACGGGGCTTGAACCTCAGGGTTAGTTTACTTGGTTCATGGCCACCTGATTGGTCATTAAATGGGAGCGATCCAAGGAATCCATCATGAGAGTTTGGGATGGTTACCTTGGAATGTGGAGAGGCTGTGAGATGTGCTCACAGCTCAAAGGCTCTAACAACTTAGAATGGAGCATGGTGAGTGTGGTCTCTCCCCCCACGTGATGTGGCCCAGGCTGCCTTCAGGAGAAGTCGGCTCCATTTCTGGCATAGTGCCAACAGGAATGACAATAAGGGCCATGGTTCTTAATTATGTGCTTGGCAATGCATAACCAAGATTATTTCTGATTCTCACCTTCATCATGCATGTGCACTGCAGAAAAGGCCCTGCAGAGAGAGAGGACGTTGTCCGAGACCACACAGCTAGCCGGGTGGCTCCTTTCAGAGCCTGGGTTTGGTGCCCAAGCCAACTCCCTTCAGCCTCTTCTCTAAGTTTGAGGCTCATGAGGCTTTATGGCAGCGGCTCGTGTCGGGAGTGTCAGAGATGACAGCTCTGCTCTCGGCCCTCTGTCCTAACTCGGGGGGCAGTGGTCTGGGGAGAAAGGTACCTTTCTACTTCCCACCTTTCAGTCGTTTCCATGGACTCTAGGAGCTCCTGCAGGTAGAAGGGCCAGACCAAGACTTGAAGCCCCTTTTCTGAAGGGTTTGGGAGCTCCTGAAGTAGAGGGCCTTGTGTCATCCCCATGATGGACTTTCCAGAAGTTTCTGCCTTGCCTGTTCTATGCCAGCGATGAGCCACACTAGGTCTTTCCAGGCTGCGCCGTGTTCATACTGAGTGGTAGGTGGGGCTCCTAGCCACTGGCAGGGCATGGCAGCAGGGCAGCAAACTGCCACATCCAGGCCCCTTCCCCATTCCCCACAATCATAACCTTCTTCTTATACAGGCGTCTCTAGAAGCAGGAATGGGATTTAGGTCTGAAGCCAACTCCTCTCAGTTCCAGCATCTCCAGTTTCTAAGAGGACTCAAGAAATTCCTTTGAATTTCTTTTGTGAAGCTATCTAGGCTATCACGGAAGCCATCTCAGAAATATATGTTTATTCTGAATAAGCTATAACTATTTAATGAGCGGTGACAGCATCAAGATGCTTTTGAGAATCACATTCACCATTTAAAATTCGAGCTGTTCAGTGAGAGCTTTCTGTCATCAACCATCCATGAGTCCCCTTTGTGGTGTCAACAAAATAGTGAGATTGAAATGCCCCTCCACCTTGGGATGCTTGACCTTGCTCTTACGATTTGCATCAGATGTAGATTTATGCATTAACTTTTTAATGCCACTCTTGTTGCTGTGAGAATTTAGATTAGAAGAAGATTAGGGGCAAAAATATCCCTGGCAACCTTAATCAGTAGACCTTCTAGAGTGGAAAAAGAGCAGAAAAATAGTTCCTAGACCTGCTTGGGAAAATCTGTAACGTTTCGCTACACTATAGCGATTTCAGTCTTTAGGTGCTGCATAGTTTTGTATAAATATAGTGGAATGGGTCTAACTATGAATCAGCTTAAAAATTCTAAGTAATCACAGAAAACAATTTTTTTAAAAGTCTGTAAAGCAATTAAAAACTTTTGAATTGATATGCTTCCCTTAATGGTTTATTTCGTGATATCAACAGTACTGGAAATGTGGCCTCTGCTTCCATCGGAAGATGTTAAACGGGGTGCCGCCGTGGCCCGACAGTTCCCCCGTCTAGCAGAATAGAGAACTGGGGCACTTCACCCGTAATTGGATAATCTGTGATATATGGTGGAAGGCTTTCCTTTTATCTGTATCTGTGGTATTTTATAAAAATTCCATTAAGCAGTTGGTTGTACATCATTTGTTTTAGTTCATTTTATACTTTTCACCATTATCTTTGAAATGGGCTCTTTGAATGCATTTCATGCGTAGGATAAAAATATACCATAGTCATAAGTACTATATATATATATTTTGTAGAAGTCCTTTCAGCTGATGTAAAATTGCTAATCGTGTGGATGCATAAAGTATGGCCGAAAATAGTCGCTTTGCGTCCCCTCACCCCAGCAGTAAAAGGGCATTTTGTCTCTGCCTAGTGTAGTTTGATAGTGTAGATGGAGTGCAATACTTACTTTTCTATTAAGTGTAATTACAGGGGTTTTCTTCCCCCTCTTCCTGCTGGAAAAGCGTTGTCCGGCCCTCAGCGTTAGGCGGCACGCGCCAGCGTCATGGGCCTTGATGAGCAGGTGGCATGTTGGCTACACCCTCCTGTCCCGTGGGCAGGAGTCCTGGGCAGTCATTTGGTGGGAGGACTGCAAACGCCACGGAGGCGCATGTCTTTGCTGGAAGAAGCCCTCGTGCACAAAGCAGGGTTGAGAGCGGACAGAGTAATTAATACTTAGGATTGTTCCTTCTCCTGCACTATTGCTGCGGCTGCTTCTTTCAAATGAGATTTACATTCTGCTAATGGGTCCTTTAAAAATGTAATTGAGTGAGAAGGACTTTTAAAGATTTTTCTGTGGCCTGGATACACACCAGAAGCCTGGGAATTTTCACTAAAATGAAAGAGGGAGCCTCTTCTAAGGAAAGGTTCCCTTGGAGGAGCCACAGAAGCCGACTTAGGGAAGGGGCAGTGCTGCTAGGGATTCTCCACTTGTTCTTGTGACCACCCAGGCGCCCTGACTCTCTTGACTCGAGTGAGGGGGGTTGTTTTGTTTCCACTCTGACCACCGCTGGAGGAGCGTGGAAGAGGGAGGGTGGTGTGTGGTGCAGCATCCTTGGTGGGGCAGTTGCTGTGAGTGAAAGCCCATGGACCTGACATGCTTCTTCATTTGGAAAGTAGCATAATAGAATTGGTCTTCCTCTGAATAGGGCCTTTTTACCAAGGCTCATAACCAAATATTTTCATAAAGATGTTATTATCCCCTGTGTGGACATTCAATTTGAGATGTTTATTCTGATAGAGTTGTAAGTATGAATGTGCTTTAAAAAAAAAAAAAAGGTTTTTTTTCAATCTCCATCTACAAAAGAAAGTAATCTCTCTTATAAATGTTTAAAATGGATAGTGTGTACCAGTGTCATAAAGAGTGTATTTTACAAGAAAAAAGAAAAGAAAAAAAAAAGAGTGTTATTTAATTTTGTAATCAATCTACTTCCAAACAATGTGAAAAAAATAACTGCCTAACGTGTGTTGTGTATAGGCAGCGATAGCTTTATAAGCCCAGTTTTATTTGGTATTGGTACAGCAATTTCTCCTGCCTCCCTCATATTCCTGTGGCTGTTATTTTCTCAAGGTTGGTCACTAAATGAGGGTTTACTGCATAGGGAAGAGAAAAAAAAAGCACCTCACTGCCTGAGTGCCATACATACTGCAGTTCTTTCATATTCACACCAACCTGCAAAAGTACCTTAAATAAATTACTGAGCCACTTAAAAGGTAATAGCTGCTCTTACAAGACCTTCACCTGTCCAAAATGCATGCTGTGCATCATAGCGTGATTAGTTAATGCTAATTCGCTAAATGGAGTGCTATTTCTCTTTCTTGCATCAAGAACTGTTTACTGCGGTACATAAATCGACTGTGCGTTTATCCCATGCCAAAAGTGCCAGTGGTCGTTTCATAGATAAAAAGATGCACTTCAGTGGTGACGCCACGCCCATGAAACTACACTGCTCAGTAATTAAGTCAAATTTTTCTTGCTGATAAAAATGCTCCTGCAGAATCAGTCCACCCTGGTGGGCTTTGTAAGCATGCTACGTTTTTACAAATGGTGTGAAGTGGGAAAGCTCACAGCCCATTTCTTGTTCTTTGTTCTTGTTCTCTGCTATGAAAGGACAAAAGGCAAAATGCTTTTATTTCACGGTGTGCCTTCTCTGTTTTAATCAAGGATGTGTATTTTAATTATGACATGCCTATGGTGGCAGGCCAAGGAAAACCGTGTTGTGGGGAATCCTAATTGTTATTCTTTTGCGAGATTGGAATCAGTCAGCCCGATGCGGGTTATTGGGCTCCCACACCGTTTATGACATGGCAGATCTCCTGGAAACCTGCCAACTTCCTAATCTGCTCCAAGATAGTAAGATATTTGCCACACCCTGCTGTCCTCCATTTGTACCTTCTGCTGGAGTGCAGCAAGAGTCCGAGATGGAAGGAGCAGAGGCAGGAGCCCTGGGACTTTTGCCACTGGAGCCACTTGCACCTTTGTAGAGTATCTAGTGGACACCCAGGAGATGGCCTCCGCAGCAGAGTGTGCTTCACTCTCTCTGGTTCTTTAGAGAACCAAGGGCAGCAGCAGGTGGATCCAGATGACTACAAACGGGACTCTGCATATGCCCACCTGCGTCAGCACAGCGCCTTGGGCCTTCCTACCCACTCAGCTCGTGCTAGTCCCACTCATCCCTTCTTTTCCTGAGGAACTTGGGAGGACAGCAGGAGCCTCGCATGTAAGCCCACAGCACTCCATCCGCGCACGTGGGCTCCACTGCATCCAGACCAGGAAGGGGGTGGCCATTACTCACCTCGGCCCTCCAGAAGCAACAGCCGCCCATCCACGGGAAAGGGACCATGTGCGGCTGGTCCACGCAGGAGAGGGGGTGCTCAGCCTGCCTGGCGCTTCCTCCCAGGGGAGGGAAGAAGAGAGGAAGGAGGTGGCCTGTCCCATGTGGCTGGGGCTGTTTGACAGACACGTGGAAAGAAGCTGCCTGCACCAGGCCATGGTCTCCTCCAAGGTTTGTTAACAACTAGACCACAGTTCAGCAGGTCCTTCGTGTCCCTTAGAGAGTCACCCCATCCTCTCGGTGGCCATGGGCCCTGCCAGCACGCGTAGGCTGGCAAGCTGCGCACGAGCTGGATTTCAGGCTGCTCCCCCCACAGCCAGGCCGTTGGGCAGGGTACAGGCCATCCATCTTTCCCCAGTGGTCCCGTCTCCGACCTGTGAAATTCCTTTCACATTCTTCTTTTATTATTTTGTTAGATTACTTTGATTTCCCCAAATTATCAAGGCCATGCCACTAGTTTAACAGCCACACGAAACGTTACCTTTGATTTTTTTTTATTTAAAAATTAATAAAGAACTTAGTGACAAGTATAATAATTTAATCTCTATACGTAATGCCATGTGTACATTTAATATGAGGGCACACTGTACCTTGGTTTTGGATCAGAGTCTTTACTTCCATCTTTCTAAGACAAGAATTGTCATTTGTTAGTGACATATTACAATTAAAACATAAAATGATTTTGAAAATGATTTTTTTTTAAATTTTGAATATAGTTTTATTTTTAAGAGGAATTAGTGCATCTTTGGAATTTGCTTTTTGACTCTAAATTTTTTTTCAGGAGGTACGGGGGATTGAACCCAGGACCTCACACATGGGAAGCAGGTGCTCAACCACTGAACTACATCCGGTTCCCTGACCCTGAAATTTTTAATCCCTCTATATTTAGAATAAACTGCTTTGAAACACTGACATTATTTTGTTTACTATGATGTCCTCTTCTTGAGCAGTTTCATTGTACTGATTAGAACACTGCTGACGCCCTTGTTTCATTCACTGAGCGAGTCGGGATTCTGAAACGTAAGGAGGGATAACTTGTTGCAGACATTTTTATAACTCAAGTTAAAGTATAAAATACATGAAACATATTTTTAAACTTTCTGTCCCCATGAAACAATTGCACTTCCTCCATAGCTCACGTGTATCTTTCTCATCCTCCTTCTTGTACAAAAAATATTTCTCAATTGTTTACTGACATTCAAGGATTTGAGCCCTTGAATATACTGTCACCACAAACGAATTTTTTTTTCACTTAGGAAAACATACTTCTGCGATATATTTCAAGTAACCCCCAAGGAATGTTTTCTGTGATTTACGCTTAATTTTTTTCAAGTCCGTATCTGATTGCCAATCACTAGGTCTTTGTAGAATCAAAACATTTAGAACTAAAATGGATTTGCTGTTGAGTCAGGAAGAAAATGCATGGCAAGAAGGAGTTCAAAAATCTGAAAAAAAATGCAGGTAACAATCCTTTCTCCAAGGTTAACCACTTTATTTTTGGCATCTAATCAATGAAGTGTACGTGTCAGCACTGGACTCGACATGATATTGCTGGACAGAAACTTGAAGACTGTTTTCTCATATGTTCATGAACTAGTCAAAATTTAAATTGTACCATAAAAAGGCAAAATGACATCCCTACCTTCTATTGTGAAAAGCAAAAAATTGATAGACAAAGTCATTTATAGACTAGGGGCTTTTGATTTCTATAAAAAGATAGTTGCAAAGGTGCAAAGAAATAAGTGAAAAAATAAAGGAACTGAGATTTACACTGCAATGTGCAATCAAGAGAGAATGCTAAGTGTCACTGTTTAAAAAATATCTAAAAACATTTGATTCACAGCTTTCCCCTAAGGACGTCATTTAGTACAACTGACTAATAGGTTAAATGGTAGATGAAGTTGTTTGCTTGTAACAGCTACACTGAACACATGGTTTCTCTTTGAGACAGTCAGGTCTTCAACAGTTGTTACAAAGTATAAGGAATTATATAGGATAACTGGCCGCACCTACAGTGGTGAACAGTAGGTCTCAGAAGACTGATCTACAAAAACACTTCCCACGGTGGCACAGAACGCCGGTGATGTGTTGGTGACAGCATCATCCACTGTGTACCTCTATGTGTGTTTTCACATTCTTGCCAGAATTTATCATCTGGCCTTTGGGTACCAAAAGATTAAAAATGAGATCTAAGAAAGCTTGGTGTCCAATAGCTCTGACCCTGTCAACTTACGGTGATTAAAGGCATACTGACTTTGGGGGTTCCTGGCTGCTGGCCATTTGGAAATGAGCAGTAAACATGTCGTAGGTCTGGAGATGGAAAGGATACTAAATTTGAGGCGTCGACGTGACACTGAGATGTGGTCGCTTGGCTTAGCGCTACAGCACATGAAGGCAAATATACATAGAGTCACATTTTAGAGATTATTCATGGTCTCTGACCACTTGAAAAAATTGTGCTTTCTCCAGAATTTGATGTGCTGAAAATTGCACTCACCCCCTGCTTATTTGCAAAATTAAATGTAAAAAGGAAGTCCTCTGCAAACATAAGGCTTGCTTTTTCTTCTCGTTATTTAAAAAAAATAAAGGCTCGAAAAGAATTATGAGTTTTAGCTGTGTACAGAGTGACAGCCTGCCCTGTCGCAGGTTGATAACGTGATACTTGCAGATCTGGGGTGAGGTGGGGATGGAGTTTTTCCTTGTCGTGTTTGACTACGTAAAGTTTCGTTTCAGAGTTTATACCCCACATCAGTGAACTGCAAAGAACAGCCGGCAAGGCATGGTTTTCAGACCGTCCTTATTTGTTGGGACAAAGGCCTTTTTGGTACACAGGGTGAGAGCCAGCTCAGCACCACCCCTCACTCGATCCTTTCCGTTTCGGAAAAGGATTGACTTAATTGCAGTGGGTTTTAAAGGCGGCCTTTACATTCCAGACACCACGACTCTTAAAGGAACCAGAGTTTCCATCTTCCGTGCTTTTTAGATTCAGTTTTGGATTTTTGCTTGGGGGTTGCGGAGTAAGTCTCCTGAGAATAAGGCGAAGGTGCAACCTGAGTTTCCTCAATAGGATGGAGTTTCCTCAGAACTGGCTGGAGTTTGTCTTCTTGCTGTTTAAAATCTAGCTCCACACTGGAAAGAAGAGAGTGAAGAATTTAGTGCTTGCTCTTTCATATACAAAGATACTTAGTGACATCAGGATTTGGTGAAATCCACATTCATATTGTGTTTATAACATAATTTCATGGTTTACTATTAAGCAGTTGGCTATGATATGTTTTGGCTCTCTGTCACTGAAATATTTCAAATACATTTCTTTTGAAAAATGACTTATTTGCTTTCATTGCAAACCCTTGGAGTTTTGCCATTGTGCACAGTTGTTGTCAAAGTATATCTGTTGAAATGAAAAACATGAAATAGGAATAACCCTGTTGTTTGTCCATAAACCTCACATACATGATTCGTGGAGTAAAACAGGTAACCCAAATTGAGTGTTCAGGGGTCATCTCAGGACACATACATTCTAGAACTCCGTACACGCCGAGAACGGTGCTACCCAAACACACTGTACCTTTTCACAAGATGCGAGAAATCTGTTTCTCTCACCTGAAACAGCCATGAAATGAAATGCTCCTGGCTTCCACTCTCCTTGCAGAATCTTGTCACTCTGAAAACCTGGTCAGAGCCTAAATATCCCACGCTGGGGGAATAGCACGGTCAGGTCAACCCCGTGGGACGTTATTCAGCCGTCCTCAAAGACAGTTTGTCAGGCAGAAACTGACGTCGTGTCAGGTGACAGTACCACGATCGGGATTACACGCCTGGAGCTGCAGTGTGTAAACGCGGAGCCACTGGAAGGGCATTTCCCACCAGCGATGCTGGGTGTGTTAGAACGGTGGGATTAAAGATGATCGTAAAAATAGGCCATTACTTCAAAAGTTTCTCCAAAGAATGCTGTCAAGTTGGCTAGCATCCTTCCTTCTCTTCACGGCTTTGAAAAGAACCGGCGTTGGTCCCACTAACTCTGCTGCTCCCCTCAGAATGTGGCTGGACCCCCTGGCCCGGGGATCTTTTCTCCTGTCACTTCCAGCAGCGATGAGCCTTTGCTTCCTCCCCGCTTACCCACCAGTGCCCTTCTGAGACTGGGTGGTGGGCCTTGCTAGGCCTCCAGAAAACTCCTGGGTTCCTTTCATGTCTGGTCTGGAAGCCAGACCTAATGTCAGTAGATTTCAGTACACACTCAGTGCGGATGATAATGCAAGAGCTCATGACATTTTATAACCAGTGGGACCGTAAACCATTTATAAACACGAAATCCTATTGATTCAGAGAACCATTAATCCTAGCCATACTTTGACATTTTGGAAAGACAAAACAGGAAAGCTGTATTATCTGGAGTTTTAGAAACAAGCTCAAGACCTGTCTAATGGACCATTTTATGTTTTAAATCCACTGTTCCATTTTTCTTATTGTCAAAGACTAAAAAAAAATTAAAAATTGTCAGAGAAGTTTATGGTTAGTTACCCCTATTCCAAAACAGGAGTTATTTTCTCCATCTCAAAGGGCCCCTTTGAGTTATGCTGCAGTTCACAGGAAGTAGAATAAAACCTAATGAACTCGCAGCATAGGTGATAATTAAAGCATAGACCCTTTGAAGGACAGTTGTGAAAAGTGCAAATCTAATGGTGTTCCGCACTTATGAAATGCAAGCTTCCTTTCTGTTTTGTGGCATCCAGAAAGAACAGAAGGTTTCTTTCCATCGTGTTCTTCCCACTGGGCATCAGGCGATGGGGGCATGTCCCTCCGAGGGTCAGTTTCCTTTGCTTTACTGGGGAAACAATAGTCCCTGCCCTGGCTATCTCACTGAATTGTGTTAAGGACACAAGGAAAAAAGCCAGTGAAAAGCCTTCCTAAACTATGACACTATTCAAGTATTTTACCCTTTACTTATTTTGATGACTAATTTTATAATGGGAACAAGAGCAAGAAGTAATAAAGGTATCTACTAAAGAATGCTTCAATCTGGATATTTAACAAGGAAAACAAGAACCTTTCAATTGAGTCTGTGAGATTAGAGTATCCAACATGGGATTTTAGATACACAGGAGTAATCTTACCAACGGTTTATTAATATTGAAAGCATGCTTTCCAGATCATAACTGTTTCACCAATTCCAGATAGGTTTCGAGTTATTAGAACTGAGAAGCGGGTGCTAGCATTTCTTAGGTTAACAGTACAGTTCTGGGTACCTGTAATTATCGAATTCCCATTAAGCAACTACATTGGGAATCCTGTTATTAAGCAATTTATCACACCGCGGAACCATGTAATCATGGAGTAATCTAATCTGAGTTCTTGTTAACAAAACGGCTTGCCTTTATCTGTGGAGTTGACTCCCGCTTGCACTCCCCCATTCCAGTGCACTGGGAAGTGGTGAACAGAAGCAGGTTCCTGAGGGGTGGGGGGTGTGCCTGCGACTGCCCGCTGGGAAGTGCCCGCAGGGGGCGCCAGCGAGGCGACGGGGATCATTGCTGGCCCTCCCTCATTGCGGTGCCCACCCCCGCCCCTGCATGTTGGAGGATGCACATGCAGCAGCTGCATAAACTGTGGAGGGCTGTGCAATCGCTAATACGTAGGAGGGATTCGCATCTTCTGGACTCTGCTGGGCCATTTGTCTTGTCAGAGGAGGAGCACGTGAAGGCGCCCGTTTGAGTCTGAGGCTGGCAGCTGGCTGGGGAGGGCAGTATCAGGAGGTTAATGGTCTGGCCAGCTCGGGATGGCAGAGAGGAAGGGCCCCTTCAGTCTGAAGCGCCAAGTGGCGGGAAGAAAGCAACACCTGCTGTCCACCTAAAGGGCAGAGGACCTGGCCCAAAGCCACCCGCTGCTGGGGCAGGGCTACGTCCTCAGGGGACAGGATGCCCTCTCCTCCGCACACAGGTGGAGGGGACAGGATGCCAGGACGCAAGGTGCACCCCTGGGTCCCGGGACCCGCGCCCAGCAAGCTGCCCGGGCGAGGGAGAGGTGGGGGCGGTGGCTGCCGCCGCAGACCCATTTCCTGACAGTCGCTGCTGTCTTGATGCGTGTTACTTTTCCCCTCGCCGGAAACACCTTCCCCAGCTCTGACGTGGCCCCCACCCCCGGGCCCCTGGTCCCCAGGTAACACTGCCGCCTTGTTCTCCATCCACCTGAGAGATCCATCCTCCCTACTTTGTTTCTTCCTTCTCCCTACAAATCCCAGGTAGCTCTTTTATCTGACCCTCATCTTCTTGCTGCGTCCTCTAGAGTGGAGCAGCAGGGCCGGGGCGGAACTGCCCCGTTTGCCCCTTCTTCCCAGCGCCTGAGCAGGACAGGTCTGTGGAGTTGCCTGAATAGCATGACTGAGTGAGTGAGCAGGGCCTTGAAAGGCAGCTCCCACCTAGACTTGTGCTCCAGTTGTGCTCTGCCAGAAGATGCACCTCCCGCCTCCAGCCCAGGTCTGTCCTAACTCAAAGATTCTGGAAGGTCTTCTCCCAAACACACACTCCAGGATCTTTTTGGGGCCTAGCTCCACGCACCCACTCCCCACGTCCTGCTTTGTGGAAGGGTCTGCAGGAAGAGCTGGTGCCGGTGGGGTCAGAGGGGCCAGCCTGTAAGTGGCCATGTGCTCCCGCCGCTCTGGGGGGACCAGGAGTCATTTTGTTCCCTTGTTTCCTGAGGCTGGAGGCCGGCTTCTCAGTCACAGGCAGCATGCCTCTGCAGCGGTTTGCACCTGCCTCCTGAGGGCATCCCGCACTGGGGCTCACCCTGCAGCCGGCAGAGAGCTGGGAGCGTTTGCACACCAGGTCTGCTCCAGCCCTTGGTGTCTCGTCGGACCAGGGTGGGGACTTACACAGCTCCTAGGGCACCCCCAGGTCTCGGTGCCCAGCAGCTCCCTGTGCCGTCGCCCTTCTCCTAGGAGATGGGTGTCTGCAATGCACTTCCATGGGCATGTGGCCAGCACAGTCCAGCCTGGGAGAAAGCCCTAGCTCCTGCCTTCAGTCTGAGTGGGCTGGGCCAAGGCCAGCTTTACCTGTACTGGGTCTCTAATGCCTGGAGAAACCCTGTCCGTAGGTGTGCTGGGTGAGCTGAGGTGGTCCCTGGACTGCGCGGGGTGTTTGAGAGTAGGTAGAAAGCTCTGGAAGTTGTTGTTGTTTACCTTTACATTGCTCCCTCCCCCACCAGAAAACTCAACCATCCAGCAAAACACTCTGCCTTGCAAAATCATGCCAACTGGAGCTGCTTCTTCACGTAGGTCCTTACGAGTCATCTGCTGCTCTGTACAGCACTCACTGGCGGATGCTTAAAGCAACCAGGGGTCCATTAGCTTCCTTACTTGGCCTCTTCTCTTGAAAACAAAAGTTTTGAGGATGGGGACATTCTTACAAAATTAGGATTCTATACATTTACAAAGAAATACAAAGCTACTCTAAATCTCAGGCTGCTCTGTCAGCTGGCACCCAATCTTTATTTTCTTTCCGGAGACGGTGCTTGGCTTTGGCTTTGTAGTAACACTTTTCCCTGCCGCTTCACGCAGCTTTGCAGAGGAGCGACATTCCTGCGTCTCCAGTTTATAGTATGGTTGTTGAACGCGCCTATAAATACTCAGACCCTGCCTGCGTTTCTTCAGCAGGCTGTGCCGACTCCTGAGGCTAATTTAAGAGCCATGCATTAGCAATCTCTCTCTCCAGACCCCGTGCGTAGCAGTTAAGAGTTAAAAGCAGGTGTGTTTGGCTCCCAAGCACTTGCTTGTTTTCTGGAGTGGAAGCAAACCTGAAATCTTTGATTTCTCCGGCCTGGACAGTGTCGGTGGCTGGGTGGACTACAAAGCAGAGGCTTCTGTTTTTAATTCTCTGCATTAGATCGCAGGATCCCCCCACGCTAACTAAGGCGTTGCACTGACCCACTCTCTGCAACTGTGGATAAGTAGGCTCACTCGTGGTTACCTGAGCTTCCTCAGTTGTGAAATGATGGTCAAGATGCGTGCCCATCCTGAAGGAGGGTCCAGGAGAAGGGCCGTGAATGTGGGGAGCTCGGGGCAGGTCCAGGAGCGCCGGCCTGTCAGGCTGGGACATTCCTGGACCGAGGGTGGGGATGTACCATGGAAGCTGCCCGGAATCTGATGGGCTTTACGTTTCAGCGCCTTGGACAGCACCCGCGATATTCAGAGGAGGTGCAAAGTGACGGTCTGAAGTCCAGGCTTGGCTGGGTGAGTTTAGGCGAGTTGCTTCTATTTTCTGGGCCTTGATTTACAAATGTGACCCCAGCCACACTTCTCCAATCAGGGGAAGAACCAGGATCCCCAAATCGCCGCCATTCTCTCCTGAATCCGTCTTCATGTGAATATTGGAGGGGGGAGGGCACTGTAAATCCAGCATGTCCAAGATCAAACTTTTCCTCAGCCCGCTCCTCTGTCCTCCCAAGCAGAGCTGGTATCCACCATCCAGGCAGCTGTGGACAAGCTCAGCCCATCCCCTCCTGCCTATTCCGCATCAGCTGGGTCCAGCTGAGGTGCCCTCAGCCAGGTCTCCCATGCCCTAGTCCAGAATTACAGCACTTTTCCCTTTGGCCATTGATAACAGCCAGTTCTTGTTCTTCCTGCCTCCATGCTCTGCCCTTCCTAAGTCAGAGTCAACTTAGGAAAATGCACATCTAGCAACCCCCCTGCCCAACTCCTATTCATCCTTCAAAACCCAGGCCACATGTCATCTCCTCTTTCTGTGGCTTTTAGAGAATTCCTAAGTCTCCCACCCCTCTGTCTCCCCCTAAACCCCTCCAGAATGAATTGTTCCTCCAGTAGGGCTCTCTCCAAAGTTGACCTCATGTGGGACTGTCGCTCCTTTTTTCTGAGGTCTTTTGTGAACTCACTGAGGGACAGACCATGTTTCATCTTTAGTCTGCGATGCATTTGGCACAGGGCTGTGCTCAGAACATGCTTTCCTTGTTTACTAAATTGAGATAAACCGACCAACTGAACCCAAACCCCTCATTTCTAATCTCACCAGAATGCTGCTGCCTTATTTTCTGTCTTACATTTATAATTTATTCATTGAAACTAACATATATATGCATTATATAAATTATGTGTGTATATATATATATATTACATACATATATGGATCCCATTCCAATAGTTTCAAATATTAGTGATTTGCATATACTAGCTTTGTTACACCTTGAATCAGTGCGTCATATCTTTGTTTCTTCCCTGCCGACCATTTCAGTAGTACGTGTGTGACCTATGGTGCCTGCAGATCACTGTAAGAAGGAAAATACCAGAAATGGATGGGTATTCCAGAATGTGGATACTCAAACTATATGTAATATCCTCCTTTCCTGGTGCGCAATGACAAGAAAATTATGAATAACAGTTTTTTTTTAAAAACTAAACAAACCCCGAGGCAGGTATCCTATTTATAAGTTCTACTATGAAGTATCCAAAGTTAGAATTGGACAGTGACCTTTCTGAATACATCCTGGCTATGTTCCCTGATTGCATCAAAGAACAGCCTTTCTAGGGGTGACTAAAGCCTCTTCCTTGGGGGTCAACCTTGCCTGTGACTTACTCTGGAGCATGGAGGCTAGTCTGGCACCCAGGCCTCATTAGTGCCCGAGGCTGATGGCAGGCGGAAACCTGGGGATCAGGGAACCCAATGTTTGGTCTCCATTAATTGTGCCATGGAGAGGCTGAAATGGAAATACTTGAGCCCTATGTATAACTCTGTCCGCCATACTCTCTCAAGTAAGAAAGGGACCGGATGACTGGCAAGATTGCCCTCTGTGTATCGGGCATATTTGATGCCGCCCTCCTAGCAAGCCACAAAGATCATACGCTATAATCACAAGAGCTCGGTCATCAAGTGAAGCCTGCCAAGATGCTGCTGACCAGGCCTCTGCGAGGAGCGCCTGCTTTTCTGTCTTGGGGCAGAAAGTCCAGCGTAACTGTAGTTTAGGGGAGGGAGCACACACCTGTCCTTCAGTCCAAGGTTGGGTGCAATGAGTTCTTGTAGTGGCACTGGTAGGAGGTTGGTGAGGGTCTTGGCTATCGCCTCGCCCACCCATCTCATGTTGAAGATGGACCATCTCCTGCCCAGGGAGGGCAGGTGACTTGCTGAGGTCCAAGTGCCGGAGCTAGGGGTACCGAGAAGTCTGGTCCCCCTAAGCCACCGGAACCCTAGATCTAGTACGCTGTGCTTCCCTCTATTCTGACGTTGGCGGCCTCTACTGATACGGAGTGATGATGGTTCTCATTATCCATATCAGAAAACCCTTAGTACTTCTGGATGTCCTCTGGCTCCACCAGAGGCTGGTCTAAATCCCAGGCTCCACCAGAGGCTTGTCTAAACCCCAGGCTCCACCAGAGGCTGGTCTAAACCTCTGGCTCCAGCAGAGGCTGGTCTAAACCCCTGGTTCCAGCAGAGGCTGGTCTAAACCCCAGGCTCCAGCAGAGGCTGGTCTAAACCCCAGCTTTGCCCTTCCCCTCCCTCTCCCAGCCTTGCTGACCATAGGAAGAATCTTCTCGATATAATTAGCCTTTCTCTGCTGAATAAACTTTAACTAGTTGCTTTAAAAGTAAAATGCTGAGATGAGTAATCGGTTTTCAGTTGCATTTCAGAGATTCATGTCAGAATTAAAGTGTTACTAACATCTAGATCCTTGCATATTGGGGGAAAAACATAAGCTATATTTAGAATTCTAATAGAATAGGAAAAAGTTGGATTATTGGCTGTAGACATTTTCAGGGAGAACTTTGAGGTCTGTCCAAGTCATTCTCCTTTTTCTGACTTAGGATTTACTTTATTAAGAAATTATGTCCATGTCCCAGAATAACACTGAGTAAGGTTTTCTACAGTGACCCCTTTCTGTCATCTTCCTCCCACTCCATCACTCACTGTAAATACTAAGAGCCCAGCACTAAATATTAAACAAAAGGCTAATTTCCTCCACATCAGTTCATGTTGTTAAAGAATTTAATATGCACAAGTGGTGGTAATTGAAGCAGGGCTGGAAAGGGCACTTCCACTAAGAGATAATCACTAAATGACAAAGGCTGCAAAGATTTCTCTCCAAGTGGGCTGTGGACAGAGAGAATGGGCACCACTTCTGCATACAAATGCAGCTACCTCTTAACAATAAGGCTCCATTAGCATGAGTCAGTGCCATTGGCTGTCTTGATCAGGCACCACCCTCCCCAGCCTCCTTTTTTTGCTGTACCATGGGAATCAGTGAAATAGCTGCAAGGATTTTGATTATCAATGCTAATTTTATCGGGAAGTCTTTGCAGACCTTATATTGTATGCTCTTATTGGTGATGCAATAAATGGGACAAAATGCAACCCACTGGTCAGGTGAATTCCTCACTCAGTTTCTTAATATTTGGATATTTTCCTCATCTTTCCTTAAGTCTTCCAGTCATTTTGGGAAAGAACTTGCATAATTTAGGCGCTTCCCCCTTGATAAACAGCCATAGATTGCCAGGTCCTGAAAAGTTCCCTTTCTGCTCTTAGGATAGCCTGTACCTGCAGCGAGGTATCCCCTTCTATTCTTGGGGTAGCTCTAGGTCTTTCTCCCCAGATGTTCACTCTCTCTAGCCTGAGATGCTCTGGAAAACCCATTTAAACCCTCCCCAGCATGGCATCCTTTCAGGAAGAGCACCCTGGCTTCCTTCACCTCCTCCTCTGACAGCCAGCTCATTGCTTCCCTGCCTCTGCACAGAAGGCGCGCTTTTTCTCAGCCCCACTGTTCCTCTCTTCACAGGCAGAGGGTATGCATGGGCTTCAGCCAGAAGAGACACGCCTCCCCAGGCTCCAAGTGCAGAGCCTGCTCTCAGTGCATAAATGCCCACAGGCACAAATGGGAAGGGCTCAGGCCTTTTATGGAAGTGCCTTAAAACTTCTTGGGTCTGACTACCCCTGGGCCATTTCAAATGGTAAAATATATGACCAAGACAAAAGGGGTCTGGAGCTCCCTCCCGGTAGTGGTGAGAACAGGTGGCATTTCCGTCTGCTCCTGCTCAGGCTCTGAGCCGGCTCCTTTGCCCACTGTGTATTTATCGGGGTCACTCCAGGCCTGCTCGGTGGGGACCTGGACCATACAGAAGTGAAGACGGGGCGGGCAGTATCTTCCTGGAGGTTACAGTTGCTTCAGGTCTCATAACCAATGGTAGGAATGTGAACGCTTTACAAGAAGATTCTGGTAAAGGTACTTAGTTAATGACTCTTGAGCCAGCATTATTATTATTTTTCAAATCTTGCTTTCATGCCCCAAAGCCTTTGAATTGAGGTTGGCACATGCCGTGTTCATAAAAACATGCAAATTTGAATTCGAGCCGTTTCACTGCAGTACGATTTTCCCAATTAGCCGTTTCAGTAAAGGAAGGGGGTGATGAATTTGCCGTGGTGTGTTTCACTGCTCCTTCTGAAACAAAAATCTGAGCAAAAGGTGAATCACCAGTAGGGTGACTCATCACATCAGTCTAACAAAAGAATTACTAAGATAGGCTGGATACAAATGATTTCAACTGCTTGTGAGCAAAGATTATATTAGTAATTTATCCTTAAAACATTTTCTGAAATAATTACGGCATATTTTGACAGGGAAAATGGATGATAAGCCAAAAAAGTTTTATTAAAAAAACCTGAAACTTGACTCCCTCTTAATCATCTTTCATGCTGAGATGGTTGTTAATTAAAATTTCCCAATTGGTCTGGCTCAGAAATGGAGGGATGTCATCTGGAGGAAAAAATGTATTCCTGTCAACCTGTTATCAAAAAGATCACTTTTGATCCTTTCGGTTTCAGTGGACTAGGCCGTAAGGCAGTTGGTCCAGGACCACAGAACTCTTGTTCAGCTCTCCCTAGGATGATTTACAGATACAGTTCAAGACGTTAGTTGGGAAATACTTCCGTGACTGCTCACATCGTCACCTCTAGTGGCACTTGCCTCTGAAGCACTCAGACCCATTTCTTTCTTTCTTGTAAATCACAGATAACAGCATCTCAGGACCTTCCCCGCCCTTTAGGGCAGTTTCCCTGAGACTTCGTGGCATCATGGTCACCACACCAAAGAGCAAGAAGACGCTCAGCCCTGATCTCAGAGGCATCAGCTACCTGGGCAGGTGGCTCTGGAAGGCCAATGTTTCCTTTCTCTCAGGGTACCAGCAGCCTTTTTTTCTGATATTGCTTCAAGACCTTTTGTCCTTTGGATACTTTTTCCCAGTTCTGTATATTTCCATGATAGAATTATTTTTTACAGAGACATATGTACCACCACTCATGGCAAAAAGTACAAGTGTATTTGAGAAAACACCATGCAGCCCCTTCTTGAACATAGCACCCTTTTCATCTCCCTGGGCCAAGAGTTACTAGAACACAGCCGATTCTTATGCTCTCTGAAAAAAGATCTTGGGCTTGGAGGGAAAAGCAGTGTGCAGATGCAAGACGGGCAGGTCAAATTCACTGACTGCCTGGGCTCTCCGCCTGCCAGCAAACAGGTATGACAAATTGCAGCATGTGGACCCTGGCGGCCGCGATGGCTTTGACATTTCTTTATTTTGAAACTCCTTTCACATCCTCGATCCCAAGGTGCTCCAGGTAAGCCCATGGAAAGGACCAAGAAGGAGGTGGAGATGGTGGTGTGGGACTTCCAGGGAGCCTCTCCGACCTCTGGGATGCTAGCACTGGTACCTGAGTGCCCAAGTCAGCCTTGGAAGCAACTGCAAAGTCGTTGACTTTGAACTAATTCAAGAGAGAGTCTCTCTCTTCTCCTCTGGAATTGAAGGAGGGCTTGTTTGCGTTTCCAGGGTGGGGAGGAGAAACAGACTGAAATCAGCACAGCCACTGAAATGTGGAAACGTCTTCTGACTCCTTTTAGACCTGTGCTTCTAGGTGCTGGGGCTGCCCTGTGCTTACTGGGTCACCTGCCAAGGGGACCCTTCTGCTACAGGAATATTGGGTTCTGATGCCCTTCTAATCACACAAATGTCTCTTCTCAAAGAAGCACCTGACATTGGAAGATTGAGTCATAGAGCGCACAGAAAGCTAGGAAATCACCTCGCTAATCTCCTTTGTTCCACCTTCTACCTTTTTTTTGGGCAGTGGGCACACTGATTGAAGTTACTTATCCCACGGTATCTAAACTCCCAGCCACAGGGCAGAATAGAAAGACTGGGGGGCTTCTGAGCGGCAATCCAGTTTTCTATTTGCTCTGTCCTATTAGCCCTTTGTCTTCCTCCCCTAACCAAGGTGCTGGATCAATCAATCCTGTCCTTTCTCAAGATATGACTGGCCCAGTACCAGGGCAGATGCCCCTTTCTAAGAGGCTCCTTGTTCACCCATCACCCTCTGCTCTTACGTCTCGAGCTGCCGGCTTACCGAGAAGATGTTGTATTTGTTCCTCAACTTGTTTATGTCATTTGAATTCTCGTTTATTTGAATGTTATGTAAGCCAAAGAAATAAAACTAAGACATAGAGAATTGTTATTTGTGTGTGTTAGATGCTTTGGCAAGAGTAGGGTGCTAAAAAAAATGAGTTTAAAAAAGGTGTGTGCAAATCCAGTATACACCAGAAGGATTCTGAAATCAGATTCCGTAGCAAGACCTTGCTCCACTTTCAGGAAAGGAAAATGGCTGTAGTGTATGGGAAGACCATGGACTCTAGGAGAGGCAGCACCATTAAAAGAACAAACAAACAAAAACAGCCAGGCCTCACCTCAGGAGAGGGGCATAACTTAAATCATATAAATGAAAGCTTTCCATTTATATGATCCCAGTTTGAATAAGATGTTTAAAAGTTAGGTGCACATCATTTTGTATGACTCCCCTTTGTCTGACTTATCAATTAACTACTCCTCGCCCCAGCTGGGACTTCCACCTTCCCATCCCTCTCTCGCTCATTCCTACAGAACACTCTTGTCCAACCTTGATACCGAGTATAGAGACTATCTGTTAACATTTTAATTATTTACAATATAAAGTGATAAGAAAATGGGGAACTGGAGCTTGAGGACCTGGGTATGTCCAACTGGATAGTGTTGTCAAGATCTTTCTTGACCAGTCGTTGGGAAAACTCAGTGAAATAGCAAAGACTTCGGGGGCTGTGGGAGCCCAGCTGACATGCTTTTGCACAGAACGTGCCATTGACCTGCTCAGGAAGCTTTCCAGAGTAACTCACGTCTATTTGCAGCAGAAGTTTAGGGGTTGTCGGGTTGTTTTTATTGTTTTATTGTCGTTGTTACCAATGTAAAAGGAGAGATTTTAAAATACATTGAAAAAGAGACCTGAAGCTGCTCATCTTCCCGGGTACCACCTTGCCCCGGGGTTGCTTTGCTCACTTGTAGAGCACTGATGTTAGGCTGTGCATGCCTGAAGAGCACCTGGTGTGTCTTCAGTTATGAAGAGTCACACCGCCAGGTCACAATGTCCTTATCGTCCCATCGTCAAGGACAAGAACTCTGAGTAGACGTACATTTTCCCAGATTGTGTGAGATCATTGAAGAGAGCACCGTGGCTCCGTCCCTCTACCTGGTGGGTCACCCCTCATTTTGGCATTTTGGCAAATTCCTGTGGCATTTGCATACATGCCGTCCTTTTGGGAGGAGGGCTGGCAACTGGCATATTGGAATTCCTGTAAAATATTGGCTGGGCCAATTCTTAATATTAACTGCTCAAGACTGATTTCTGAAAAGGCAAGTTCCTGCCCTTCAGAATCAAGTTAAATCTCTTTTAGTATCACTTTTTATGGAAGATACTTGGGGACCTGAGCTAAATTTATTTAAATTACTTCGGTTAAGTCGGACAAGGTCCTAATAAATCTTTTTCAATCACCCACAAAATGTTAACTAGGTTTAGGTGAACAAGCACACTCTTTCTCTGAACTTTCTCTGGAGATCTCTGCTCAAGTCTGGCTTGTTGCATTAAAAGCTGGCATGAACTTTTGCTCCCAAAGAAGGAACAGCTCAATTGTGAGGAGGTGTTAGGGATTCTCCATTCTTCACTTCTTTTCCCAATTTATTGATGTCAGGGAAGGGTTATTTTACCTCACTCACATCTTTATGCTGCTGATTCAAAATTCTCAAATCAGCAAATATGATTCTGAATATATTCAGAAAATGATTGCAGCAAAAAGAGTCCCAGTAAGCTTCTCTGAGGAGGTGCCATCACTGTTTGTAACTTGGAGAAGTTGGAAGAAAACACTTGCACGGGTGCTGATTTTCCGCTCCTCACCGGCAGTAGCCAAGGGCAGTCCAGTGACTTTTATGGGGGCTGCTGCGGAGGCGGCGGCTCCCTGCGGCCAGGTGGCCTCAGCCCTTTGCCCGCGGCTGGTGCTGCTCCAGTAGGGTAGGCTGTGCATCCTTGGCATGGTTGACGTTTTGGGCCAGGACTGTCCCAGGCACTGTAGGGTGTTGAGCAGCATCCCTGGCCCTTACCCATGAGGTGCCAGTAGCACCCCCAGATGTGACAAGCAAAAATGTCTCCAGACGTTGCCAAATGTCCCCTGGGAGCAAAAGCGCCCCCAGCTGAGAACCTGTGCAGCGAGGCCTGTGCTAATTGCCACCCCGTGCTCACCTCTGCCTGCCCCTGACAAGTTTAGCAGGTGACCCAAGGCTGCTCCTAAAGAACCCGGGGCTGGGCCTGAGATGCTGTGCCCTGGCTGGCGTCGTGCAGGGCCAGAGCCGTGCTTTCCCTCGGAAGAGGAACCCGATGGCTCCAAGGCTGTGCGGCCTCAAGCTTTTTGCTGGATTTCAGGCATTTGGATCCTCTCCCCATCTCTGCCTTCTTACGCAGACGATGGTGAACTTGAAGATTCTTTTCAGAGGTTGTTCTGGGGGAGGGGTTTTAGATGTGCAAATATGCATCTATAATTGGTTTTTGGATAACTTGGCAGATAACTGAAATTATTCTTTAGGCTTAACTTTTTAAAGAATGAACTAAATCATAGCATCTCTTAAAGCTCCATATTTTGCTTGTGAAAATTACATTCCTGCAGCAAGAAAAACATGGTCACTGCTCTGAAGGTTGTAACCATTCTTAAAATGCTAAATTATTGCTTAAAGCCTAACGGTACAACCTTCCTGCTGGATTCTGACATCTTGTTGACGTCAGTAATATAAACAAACCTCACAGAAAACACAAAGGGCAGCTGTAGAGTCTCCAGGCTGGGAATTCTGCCCCAAGGGATACGAGGGCCCCAATCTTTGTGAGTTCCCTGGAAATAACTTGCCCATTTGCTGTGAGCAGCACAGGCAGTGAAGTTTCAAGCCATCCATCTATACCGTCTGGACGGCTTATATTTCACAGCCTTTCCAGAACACATAGTACAGTGCTCATGGCTATCGATTCCGAGGCAGCAAGCCATCAAACTTATAACCAGTTCTTGAAAACGCTAGGATGCATTTGCAAGATAAATGGGTTCAAGCTCTACCTCACCCCATGATTATATACCTGGGGTCTAGTATTTAGAAATAGTTTAGAATTACGGCCAAGTGAGGCCGTTGACTTTTTGGTCTGATGCAATGCTCCCAGCATGATCCCAAAGTCTTCTTGCATTTGTGGGTAAACATCATTTGTCACTCATAATAAAACAGTGGGAAGAGGGGAACATACCTATAGATAATACATGCACTGTTTCTGCACGTGTCACAATTAGCTGTGTCTTGCCCAGTCCGATATGAAAGCCTACAAGATAAGAACAGGAAAGCATTACAAGTGGTGGCTGGGGCCACTGGCCTGTATAGAGCAGATTCCTTAAATCCGACGCTTTCCCAATGGCATTGCTGGTCATGGCGATGGAAACTGAGTCATGTATGCTTCCCTCTTTGCCTCTGCCAAGATTGTACACAACCAATGCAGTGTCTACAGCTAAGATGATGTTTACATTGAATTTGGAATATGATCCTAAGCTACTGGATGAAGTAAAGAATCCCATTTTGTTATAAGCAGAGGGAATTTGGGATGTTTCATTGTTGTTCATATTTCTAGTGCTTTAACAAAGTTTTGAGGAAAAACCCAACCACAGACAGGCTGACTCCACGGCTTGTTTGTGCCCTGCCCCCTCCGAGCCTCCACAAACCACGGCCGCAAGCCAAATGTGCCTGTCTCTCTGTTTCTGAACAGCAAGCTAAGACCGGTTTTTTTATGTTTTTCAGTGGCTGAGGCAAATCAAAAGAAAAAGAATATTTTGTGACACATGAAAGTTATATGAAATTCAAATTTCAGTGTCCATAAAGAAAGTTTAGAAGTTTTTCAATTCAAAAGAAGTAAACATTGGGAAGTTGATGTAGCTCAGTGGTTGAGCATCTGCTTCCCATGTATGAGATCCCGGGTTCAATCTCTGGTACCTCCAATTGAAAAAAAAAAAGAAAGAAATAAGTGTTTTGTAAGTACCTACACAGTAGCCTTGACTTTGTCTTTTGGCCTATAAATCCCAGAACATTTACTCTGCCGCCTTTAGAGAAAAACGTTGGCCAACCTCTGTGCCTTCCAATCTACTTTCTCTGGCTATATTCCCCAATGAGTTCTGTTGGCCCCCTGAGGCCAGGAAGATATTTTTTCCTTGTGCAAGTTATTTATTTGGGACGTGGCCCCAGGGAATACCAGTAGGGGAGTGAGGAGGTGAGAAATATAGGAAGGAAGCCCCATCATAAAAGTTACTCCTGTGAAAGAGAAGCTGGAGCCCCCAGGCAACCCTGGACATGTTTGGAGCAGGCCCCTCGGTCGTGCCTTAACCCCCCAGCGCTTCCCGCTTGCTCCAAGCAGGAGCAGAGTGAGTTTCCATAGTCAGAGAAAGGCCGTCAGGCAAAAAGCGGGTGTTTGCAGTGAGCAGCCCTCTGTGTTAGAGGTGATGTGGGCGGGGTGCTGGTGCCTGCTGCACTGCCATCCTGTTCCCCTTCTGGACCTCTCCTTATCCTGTGCTTTTGTGGTTCATCTTCCACCCTGAAACGTTTGGTGTTCTCCAGGCTCAAGCCCTGACCCATTGCTCTCTTCAAGCTACAGGTCCTCCTGTCTACTCTCATGGGTTAAACGATGATGGGCTCCTCGTATCTGCCCTATCTTGGGCTTCGCTCCCACGCCATGTCTATTGTTCTCCAGCCATGGCAGACTCAACATGTCCTGGACCCAAATCATCATCTCTATCCAAAAATCTCCTCTCTCCTCGCATCTTCTGCCCACTGGTGGCACCATGACCCACAGGTCACTCTAGGAACTAGGTTCTTCCCCTCCCTCCCTCTTCACATCCCATCAGTCACCAATTCTTGTGGATTGGCTTCCAAACATTTCTCAGAGTCCTCTCCTCCCCACTCCCGGAGTCTTCCTCTCCTCCCCACTCCCAGTGCTTGGGTCTGGGCCTTGTCACCTTCCAGCTGCAGTATGCCAAGAGCCTCCTAACTGGCCTCCCTACTTCTGACTTGAAGATTAACCTTCGCTTTTGGAGTATACTGTGTAAGTTTGTTTAAATTTTAAAGTTTGGTGATGAGGATTTTCTTGACCAGGTCTGAGTTGTCTTGAAAATCTCTCAGCCCTGGCACTTCAAGAAACTAGATTGAGCGTGCTCTCTCAGTGTTTCTCCTAACCACTTTGACTGGCTTTCCTGTCTGATATTTTTAACATGAAGACATAATTTTTCTGAATATTATTTTGTACCAAGGGACAAACATGATAACCAGAATCTGTTAAATCTGTGGCAGGAGAAAAGCTTCCACCTGAAACTCTTTGGGGCCAAATTTACATTTACAGAGTCACTCAACATCGTAATAGTGTGCACAGAAGGTTTTCTGTCAACATCGATAGTCAATATTTTTTATCACCTTCGCTGTGTAAACTTCTCTTCTATGCATCATGGATTTTTAATTGAAAATAACTTTTGCTTTCCTTTATTTTGCATCACATAAACATTTGACAAAAGGATTTTCTGCTCAATGCAGAGATGGTCTCGGGTGGCTTTGACCTTTGAGTTCTGCACAGCTTATTTATTAACCAAATGACTATATTTTGCCCAAAACGTTTGAGCAAGAATTGGAATCATAGTATTAGCTGCATTTGTGTTGACATTTCTCCCTCGGCACTTCCCATATTTGGGCAGCTTTGGATATGCACATTTTGCCTTTTCGATCTCCCCTTGGCTTTGTCAGGAGAGAGGAGGAATGAGCTGCTAGTGCGGTACACCTTTTCTTCAAATATGGTCATTTTTCTTCCTTCGCCCTTTCCTCTTGATGATGTGCTCCAAGAAGACATTCTTCCCGAGCCTTTCCACCTGGCTCCTGAGTTGCTGAAGCTGTTCCCAGGTTCCTCCCCTTCACGGCACTGACCGCTGTCTCTGCATCTCTCCATGCCATATCTACATACAGGTACATACATCAGTCCTTTCTCCTTCCAGCTTATTCTTCTAGACTTATTCCTGAGCTCATTTCTGATCAAGGGCATTTTGTATAGTGAAACACTCAAGCCAACCTGCCAGATGTTGAATGTGTTGTCATGTTCTTGGGCCGGCATGCAGACGCAGTGCTGTCTGCTATGGCGTCGGCCAGCATGTGAGAGCCAGCAGGTGAGAGGACAGCGCGTAACAGTCATCAGTGCATGCTAGCTGAATCCGACATTTAGGCTCTTAAAAGACGGGCATCTCCTAACGCTCATCTGAGGGCACGCGTTCTGGGCGCTGAGGAAAGCGTGAATCCCAAGCACGTCGAACTCTCCTGTCGTCGACCTCTGGACAGCTCAGCAACTCCAGCATTGCCTTCCTAGCCTGTATCGCATCGTTTCCAAAGTGTCTCACATTTTCGCCTTGAGTCCTCAAACTAATGATGCTATCCTCGTTTTGCAGAGGAGATATGGTAACACTGCAGGCTCGGGAGCTCATTATTCTTTGACCCCAGGCTTCTGATGGCCCGTGTCGTCCCGCTCATACCTTGGGACTGGTGTGCTGTGCTAAGTGTAACTAGCAGGTTGGGATAGTCCATGAACACGGCAATGGCGGAGCAGAGGCTCAGCTCATCGAATGTACAAGAGGACTCTCTTCCAGAACCTTGAAGATCTTGTTAGACATTGCTTTTTCCAGTCCTTGCTGAAAAGACTATTCTAATCACCTTTATTTATTTATTTTTAAAGATTTATTGTATTATTTTTAATTTATGCCCCCCCCTTGCTGCTTGTGCTTGCTGTGTCCATTTGCTGTGTGTTTTTCTGTGTCTGCTTGTCTTCCTTTGTTGCGTCATCTTGTGCGTCAGCTCACTGCGTCATGTGGGCTGGCTTGACTTCACCAGGAGGCCCGGGAATCAAACCCAGGACCTCCCATATGGTAGGCGGGAGCCCAACCAATTGAGCCACAGCCACTTCCCCTAATCATCTTTAAAAGCACAGTTTTTCCTTCTTACAGCCAGGCAGCTAATGGTATTCATTGTCTATTAAGTACCAGGTATCATTCTGGGTACTTGGGGGCCTTTTGTGAATAAGGTAGGGTCCTGTCTTCATGGAGCTTACAGTGGATTGGGAGAGGCAGATCAGCAATGCATGAATAAATGCAAAAATGAATGAATGAATGAATGGTGAGACCATTTTTGAGATTGCTAAGAACCATGGAATGTTGTGAAGGGGTGGCTTTGGCTTATACTCTGAGGAGGTGACATTCAAAAGGTAATCAAAAGGCAGTAATTTGTCCAAAGATTTTGGGTTGAGTGTTCCTAAGAGAAGGACCAACATGTGTGACCATCTTTCAATGGGAATGATGTTGGCATGTTTGCTCGTCAGAAAAAAGGCTAGAATAGATTAACAACTGGAAGTGGGGGGAGATAAGGTCAGATCATGTAAGACTGGAAGCTCTTTAAATTTAACGGGAAGCCAGTACAGTGTTTTTCTTATATGTGGTAGAAAAAAATGACATGGAAATCCCTTCCTCCTGACTTTCATTCTCATCCCTCTCCTCATTCTACAATACCACTCTTCATTTGACTTCCTTTCTTTTGCTTCTTTTATTTAAAACATGGCATACTTTGACTGTGGCTGATGCCTGCTGATAAGAAGCAAATGAGCCTATGCTCACTCCTTTCCAGCTAATTTAGAAGAAAAATTGGTGTCCGTCATATTTCCATCATGTCTGAGCAATATAGTCAGGACCTCGTTGCAATGAATTTTTCTTGGAAAGACTCTTCAGTAGGTTTCTAAGGTTTTGTTTAAAGGAATGAAATGTTTGGAGTCCATAAATATGGTTTATAGTAAATACAGGTCAGTGAGAGATTAATTTATAGATAAAATTTCAACACCTTTTGTCATGTGGTTAAGTCATAGGTTGCCTCCAGGAGCTGATGTCAATCTGGGTATTCCTGCTAGAATTTTATGAAGTATTAGGGCATTCTGAGTCAAAGGCTTAAAACTATGTAGTCCATTGCACTTATTGGTTTGATAATTCATCTAATTGTCCTCGGAGCTTCTAAGATATAGGGCTTGGCTTCCCTGATGATCTTATAGTCACCTTAACAATTACGTCAGAGCATCTAAATGAGCGTGTTATCCAAATATAGATGGAAAGAGAAGTTCTTACTACAGGACAGAGAACACAAAAGTGCTATTATGAAATTTCACTGTTTCTTCCCTTTCCACCTTTGAAACAAGTCATAAAAGCAGTGCTTGGAATGATGATCTTTCCAGTTTGCCCTCGCCACGAAGAAGAGCAATCTGGAAACTTTGGATGGACGGAGTAGATACTCCTTCTCCAGTGACAATTTGACCAGAGAACTTCTGTGAATTAGAAGTTTGGGGAAGAGAGAACTTATGGTAATGGTGCAAAAGTTGTGAAGGAAGAACATCTGGATAAAAAATTGTAAATTTTACATCTTGCAAGTTGGTGGCTACATTTGTACAGCGCTCTCCCTTAGTCTATACCTTACGTACGTTTATAACCCCATGTACCTGATCTGATGCCTCTGGCTGTCCAGTAAGTACTCATTTAACCTAGTCATACAGTCATTCTTGTGTTCTCATATCAAAGTCTATAACAACCCCGAGTTCCAACTCCATGCAGAAAGACAGTGAGAAGGATACACTGTGTGCCCTCTAAGCACGCTCATCTGGATGTATTAGTGTGTTTTTGTTGGTAGCACTCACTATTGTTTTATTATATTTAGTTGTCCTTTGTCAGTGTTTTCTGGTCTAGCAACATGGCACTTGGCATGACAGACAGCGCCAAGAGCCTGTGGCATTGTATTTTCAGGGCTCTGTGTGACACTGCAGTGTCCACATCACAGCTCCGAACCTCCTCTGACCCAGGGCCTCCCTTGATGCTCTGTGGACCCTGATGGGTCAGGAAGTGCTTTACTGAATGTTAAAGGAGACTAGACATGAGCTATAAGGCCGTGGGGGATGTAAGCAGGGGTCCTATGGCAGTGTGGGAGAAGCTGCAGTTCAGGGTTTGTTCAAGCAGAGGGATTCGGAGAGGCCAGTGGCACAAGGGCGTTTTGGTGGAGTCCTGTTTCTAAATCACTGCAGTTCTACTCTGTACTGAATGAGATTTTTTCACAAGACCTTGCTCCATGTTAAAGAAAGTAAAATGGATGTACTTTATGGAAGACAGGATGGAACTCTAGTTGGGGCACCCAGAATCAAAGAAAACATCTGAGCGTCCTCTCTCTCGTGTCCTGGAAGGCCCAAGGTTCCCTAACTCAGCATGTGATGCACAGGGTTTCTAGCCACCTGCCGCCTTTACAGTGATCTGCTCCAAGTCTTTAGTTCACGTTATCAGCACTCCAGAATATAGAAATACACTTTCATATATTAAAAAAAAAATCGTGATTATTAAGTATGCAAGTTTCTAGTTATTCCTATTGAGATTCATTAGAAAAAGAGGCAATTGGGAGTTGAAATTTTTAAAAATGATGGGCAGACCTAGGGCAGAGCTCGAGCAGCAGTTTTTGTAACAAAGCCATAGGATTGATAAAGGAAGAAGAACACCAACTTTAGCCACAGAGCTGCGCCACGGCCACGTACTGGGTGGCAGGGTGGATAGGACAGACAGCACCTGCTTTTGCATCAGGGCATCACAGGGAGATCTAAGATAGCACAGCCCTAGATGTAGGAAGAGGCGCTGAGAAATGCCAGAGAAAGGTCACCCAAAGCTTTCGTCCCTGCCACATGTTTAAACCGCTCAGTGACTCTGAGACATGGAAGATGGGTCCTGAGAGGCACCTCTAACAACTCAGAATCAAAAAATTAAAAGACCTTAATTGTTACTTAAAAGGTCAGGAAAGGGGGGGAAAGTCCCGTACCGTGCTTGTTATCCAAAGCAGAGGCTGACAAAGTTACAGGCATCTCAGAGAAGAAAGGTTGGCAAGCGGAAATTGATTTTATGGTATCTAATATTAAGTACTAGCATTGGGGTATTGGATTGACCTGAATGTTGTTCTGATGTCCAGTTTTAGAATATGTAAACACTTTTTAAATCCTTCCATGGGTTCACTCTGGCCCACGGTCCTAAAATCCTATTATTTCCATAAAGTCATAAATTCTCAATAGAAAAAAAAAAATCTCCTCACTCTCCTGGGTGATTGTGGACGACACATTTGAACATGTCCAGTGTGGCTGGAGATTTCAGAAAATCCTTCTTCTCTGCTACATCACATGCATGTTAGCATGCACGCAGCTGTGTGCTCCTCTCCTGAAGCTCTGCTTTGTCCCAGAGTGCAGGGGAGAGCCGGTGACCCAGTTGCTAATTTGCTCCTCTTTTAAATGGCATGGTAATTTTCAGCAGGTTCAGAGTTTCTAGCATGCAGGCGAACGGCATTTTGGACAATGCTAAGATCCGGGTGTGACCCTTTAAGTGTGGTCTTCAGAAACACCAGCTACCTAGGGTATTGGGACTGTCAAACTGAATTAATGCACAGCTGTGTCCTGGGGCTGCATATTAGGCTCTGCTAGAGTCTGTGGTTGCTGCAAAAATAAAAAAGGCATGGTCTCTGCTCTCGACGATAATTTTATCCAGTTGTTTAATTTATTCTCTTAATTTTGATCTTTCTTGTTCTTTCAGCTTCCTCACCCAATGCCAAAAATGTTTTTTTCTTCCTCATTCTAGCCCAGGTTTGTATTCCAGCTGTCCCTTCTTGATAACTAAGCCATCATTTATGTCAGCATCTTAAAGGGCTCTTTCCCTTAATAGTCTCAAAGTGATATTAATTTGAAGCATAAAATGATATCACCACTATTGGTGGGAGAAATTAAATTTCAAAAAGTAGTTAAAGTCAGCTGTTCAATCCCACACAGCCAGCCCACCAATGTTTTAAGGCTACTCCTGGCAGTGGTTTGACTTGTTTCTAATTCTAAGAGTTCTCACTAGCAATTAGCCAGATTATGCCCTGAAAGCGCTATTACATCAAAAGCTTTCCCCATTTCTTCATGAAAACTCACTTTTCTCTGTTTTAAGCATGTGACCTATTAAATGCCAGGATTTGGGGATCATCCAATTCAAATTAGTTAACCAGTCATGAAGTTGATTTTCCTATAAAACTCCAAGATCAACCGTTGTTCCGTAAATGGCATTTCCCTGGTGATGGTCTGACCTAATAGCCATCTGTTGGCCAGGAGTAGACTTGCTTTGTGAAGGTGAGCAGTTCAGGGTTCCCTGGAGGCCTGGGAACTCCAAGCAGACAAAGCAAGTTGTTGGTGGCCAAAAGTGAGATTGTGTGTGAAGACCACAGAGTTAATAGTGATCCCAATTCTTGCAAAGCTTTGTGGCATCCTTGCCCCGCCCTCCCCCCCCCCTTACACACACTGGTGTCATCTTAGTATTCTGCAGGAGTAATAGCATCAACTGCCTGAGGCCCCTTAGCAGGCTCCCTCTGCCAGAGGGCCTGTCACTCAGTGTTGTCATGACATGCTTCGCATTTATCTTTGGTTGCCCAGCCAACATCTGGCATGCCCGCCACAGAAGAGGTAGCAGGAAAGGTTGGTGGAGGCATGGAAGGGTGAATGAAGGAGCAAATGGAAAAATAATGTGGGAAAGTAACTTTAAGCAGATCTAGGAGGGTTGGTTTGATCTCTTTTCCATTGAAATTTAGCAGCTATTACCTGGCATTTAAATAAATATCTAGACAATTCACATTCCCTGTTGCTGCCTGATACCTCGAATATGGTGTAACAGTGACTATTAGTATGACCATTGAATCACATATGTCTAGAGAATTTTAACCAGCAATTTTTAGAAACTACATAACTTGATTCTCTTTTCTTTTGCCTGTAGATACAGGGTCAGGTGGTAAGGCCAATCCCCTGAATAGATTTTTTCCTCTGTTAGTCTAGGACTTCTTTTTTGGAGAAAGGGCTCTCACTGAAATTAAAGTACATCAAACACCACTTCTTTTCCACACACAATCAAGCAGTTTCCAAGAATATGAGTGTGTATGTTCCTAATACCCCTTGTATACTCGAAATGCTTGTTGACTAAGGTTGGCTCTACAGAGAAAGATATATGTAGTTCCATGTTAGAACTCAGAAGAAATATCCCCATAAGAACGTGATGGTCAGCTTGTTTAACACTCTTTAGTTAGGCTCAATACCGCTAAAGGGTTTTTGAGGGCTAGCCTGGGAAGCCCACCACCACGGGTAAATGTGGCTTATTGGCCAGTGTTCTCCAGTCTGAACACCTTACCAAGAAATGACTTCTTTGGGAGAATAACCCATTCTTAAGTTGAGCTGGGCCATCTTCTTTCCATTCATCTTAATCTTAAGTTTTTCAGCAGTAGGGTAAAGTTCTCAAATTGCACCTGCCCCATTCCCCCAGAGCCAGGAACTGAAATGTTAACCCTTGAAGAGTCAGCCCTCTGTACAGACTCCGTGTTACCTTACTTAACACCATGGGATAATTTTCAGTAGTTCTGTTTATTTCTACTTTGCGTTCTAATTATGGACCTTAAATTAGCCAACATAACTAAATAGCTTCCTCTGTGCTTGCGTGTTCACCATTCATCAGACGTTTGCTGAGTGCTCTGTGCATGGCTCTTGGCTAGAGGAGCAATTGCTTGGATGATACAAAATACAGGTGCTTAAAATCTAGAGGACCTGCGTTCTAAGAGGAAGGAATTGCTCATATGTTAAGGAACTAGGGTCGTATCGCTTTGAAAAGTGACCCTCCTTCCGTGGGACTGTTTCTAATGTGTATTCAAACCAACACCTGTGGGTCTTGGCCCAGCGTCTCTCTTCCCTCCTAGGTGGATCTCAGCATGTCCCCCTGCAGATTCCTCTGCATCTTCCGTTGGGCTCTCTTACGGGTCATTCCAAATCCTAGTGGATTTTCATGCTCTGATTAGGTGTCTTCCTCCTGCTTGACTGAGAGCACCTGGGGCCGTGAACATGTCTTCATCCATCTTCCCAATGTTGGCACTTAGCTCTGTGCCTTCCCGTTCCTGTGCATCACAAACGCCTCTTCCTGTCAGGACTGCCCTGCCCGTCACACCACTGATCACACTTGCTTTCTGCCTGTCTCCGCCTCTTAGAACGTAAGTACCATGAGGGCAGACGCTTTGTCTTTGTTCCCTGATGAATTCTCTGTGCCCACGTGGGGGGTCTGGCATAAAGTGGGTGCTAAATACCTATTTTTTTGAAGAATGAATAGATGAAGAAACCGTGTGAGTAGCATGATAATACACTTTGGTTTCTGAAAAGGAAAATTGGGCTGTCAGTTTTGTGATGTTTCCAGTTTGATCACGTGAGAACATCTGTCTATAAAGTGGTAACATTATCCAATTTTAAGTTTCCCCACACAAGTGGAAAAGGTCAGCCATCTTGTTTCTTCCAGCCAGTTATTGAAATAAATGGCTTAGCCTGCACCTAAACCAGGCTTCCCGGAAAATGCCATTCCTTTATCCGAGAAGCCCTCCTGGTTACCCAGTTTCCGTGAGAACCACTCCAAGGGAGGACTCTGTTGCTTTCTTTAAACAGTGTTGACAAGTTAACTTTTATTGGCCTTGCAGCTCCCCAGATGTGGTGACACTAATTCTGGCAAGGCTCTGGCTAGCAGGGAAGCTTTTAATGCTTGTTTTCATGACAAAGACGTTAAAGTGAAATCGTAATGGTGCCCAGTCAAATAGCATCTGCAGCAAGTGTGAAGATGAAGATTTGAACTCATGTGGGGGCCTGTCCCCTGCTACCAGGCAGGAGCCAGCTGGTGTCCCCTCTGTCAGCTGAGCCCCCATCTCACTCCAGCACAGGGTCCTTTATTACCTGGGCCTCTCACTCAGACCCTGTCCCACCATCCTCCTTGCTTTGCTTTACATGGAGCCATGCGTCGTGAATAAAGTGGAATCTATTAGTATTGTATAGTCGTCATTAGTATTTCCAAAATACACGTAAGTTGGGACAGAGACAAATACAGAGAGAAACATGATTATTAGGGCAGGACCTTTGTTCCTTTTGCGTTTTAGAATCATATATTCATAATATGGCAAATCATAACATGCCAAAAATGAGGAGAGATAGGTAACTGTTATTTTGTCTGTGTACTGCCTGGTTATAGTGTAAACGGGGTGAAGCTTACATTTCATTTTCTTTCATATAGTCAAGAAATCAAGGAGATACTAAGTTGCAAAATGATGACAATCATGATGCAATTAAGTCACTTGCTCTGGAAGCCCCAAGAGGAGTTATTAATAAGGAAAACGACTTTTTTAGGGCTGAGCTGAGGCTGAGTTGATTAACTTGTTTTCCTAGAGGACAGATAAAGCTTAAGCTATAATTTATTGAAAATAATGAAAATGAATTTTGGTGGCACTGGCTACCAAACTAGAATGAAAAATACGACTGTGGGCACACTGTATTAAAACATATTTTCCTTCCGGGCTGCCGTTTTTTGCCCCTCCAGCTCTAGTACTATCACATATAGTGTAATTTGCAGAGTTTTTAATTTGAAAGCATTAATAGTTGGCATTTGCCAGTGGTTCTGATGGTAAATACCCACCAAGGCTTTTATCTTTTAGTCATCATTTCTTTTGAGCGGTTTCTTTAGAGCGGCTTAGTTAATGATTTTAAATCAGAACTTATTCTCATGAAGCTTTTGTGCTTTGTTTCCAAAGCCTGGCCTTGCATTTGTTAGTTGAATAAATGCTTCCGAGCTCTTTTGGCTGAAGAATAAAATCTTTAAATTTTGGTGTGTTCATTTGTAAAATTCTTGATGTCCAATTATAAAGTCATCTGGAGAGAGAGCCTCGTGCTGTAACCAATTGAATAGTGATAGAAAAAGTGTTTATTTCTCTCTGAACTTGCCCTTTCCCAGTCTGCCCTTTAAATACACACAAGGTTTATTTTTATTCAATTATTTTAATTTTGTCCTTCAAATTGTTTTTCACCTGGATTTAGATAGGCCTTTGAGGAAGCTGGTGACTCGGGCTCTTGGTGCTCACCCGGAGGGGTTGTTTGTGGCACAGATGGTACGTGAAGGCCCTGACGGGCTTTGCCTAGGCCGTCGGCTCGTAGGTGGGATTTTTGGGACCTGGCCCTCGGGCGCCTACACATCACTTATCAATGGTTTTGATTTTCTGCAATCACCTCATGGACGGGCTGCCACTTAATGATTTAGCCATCCTTTAAGATACACTTTATTCTTGGGATCACGTGGCAGTGGTGATCTCTGCCGTGGCTAGTATTGGACGCATGCTTTCTCCAGAACACGAATTAGCAGGAGCCCACCAGGCCTGCGGTGGGAGCCTATGGCCCCTTCACGTTAAAGGAGGAACCCAGATTTGCAGCAGGAAAAACAATGCGTGCTCTGTAAGTCTGTGTAGACATAACACATTTGCCATTGTCAGGAGAGAGGGGATGGGTGCGGCGCCCGAGCCTGGATGGGAATTCTGGCTAAACCATTTCTCACTAGCTTTTTGATCTTGGAGGAGTTCCTGGGCATCTCTGGGCGTTAGTTTCCTCATGGAGCTAGTTCCTCCCTTGCAGTGTTATTTAAAGGATTAAATAAGACAGTGCAGAATAGCCTACACATTGGAGGGGTTCAAAATAGGAGGATTTTATTGTTGGGGCTCTGCCCAGAGACTGCCACATCTCTGGAACTCTCCCACGGGTCCAATGGGAAAGACAGCTCAAATAATGTTGCCTAGCTTAGCAAAAAATTGCATGGGATGGAAAACATGTTTGAAAACCAGAGCTTGCACTTCATCTTTTAAAAAAAAAAATCTGAATTCTGGGACACAAATCCATAAATTCCACGAATGTTCATGTCATGCCCTGGATTGCTCCTTTTATCTGCATATGGCATGTCTGAATTGCCTAGTGGCTTGGTAGTGAGGCTTTTATTCACCTACCAACTTAAAAGGCCGGGGAGGTGTTTGAAATCTGTTTTGGCATTCTGCACAGGAAGATTATTTAAATTACAATTTCAAGTATGTGTGATACCTACATGAAGCCCAAAGCAAGAATTTGAAATGCATTTTATATTCTTACATATTTTGCTTTATTTTTCATATTAAGGAAGGAAAGGCTTATTATTTTTCAAGAATTTTAAAACACTGTTTACAAAGTTATATAAATATAAGCCATAGGAAAGGCTCACCACTATCCTCTGAATCAAATGAACTAAATGCTAGAATGAATAAGCTGTGTGCTTCCGTTTCAGAGCCATAAAACATGGTAACTTACACTTGGACTTTAGGACCTGAATTTTTTATCTCAAATATATAAATGCCATTAGTTGCAACAGAAAAAGAAGAAAAGGGTTTTTCTAAAAACTATTCAAACGATGGCAGCCTCGAAGGGCAAAGGCCTACTCTAGTGTGTATAGCTGTGGCAGTGACAAGGAATTGATGAAGCATCGAGAGGAGAAAAGGACATGTCACAGCAGGACCAGCGTACATTTGCTGGTGGAGATCTAGAGGGTTATTTTTTCCTGTAAACTGTTATGTGCGTCTTAAGGGAAAGGGTGGAATTGTGATGTTCTCAGACATCTCTGTAGAATTTGTTCTTAAAGCAGAGAGCAGCCTCTGCAGTGCCTCCTTTCCCTTGGCCCTGCTTACTTTTACGCGGGGAAGCGTAGCTCGGAGAGGCCAGGTTAGGACAAGAGAGGACTTGAGCACACGTTTCCCGTCTCCACATCGTCTGCCCTGTCCACTACACCAAATACACCTGTCCTGTGCTCGGCTCTGAGAACAAGGCAAAGCCCCATGTCTCCATTCTGTAATCCTCAACCCCTCCTAAACCTGGGAAACCCCCAACCTAAGTGATAAACCAGGAACATGTCTCTGAAGGGGTTCAGGTTTGTTTCCTCGCTCAACCTGGAATCTTAGCACTTGGAAGGTTGTTAACCTGGTAACAGAGTTCCTTTGAAGGAAATAATTCTTACTGAGTCTGGAGACAGCTGAGCTCCTTCTCCTTCCGTTTCCATTTACTCTGCCATGTAAGCCCATGAAGCAGTGTTCTTTGCTCTCTTTCAGGGGAGGAAGCTGAGGTCAGAGAGGTTAATAAACCTGCCGAAGGGCACAGTCAGCGCAGGGGCAGGGCAGCGTTCCGACTCAGGCCTGGCCGCCTGCTCCCACCCTGATCCTCATTCCCGGAAAATGGAAAAATGCCCTGCACCGGAGGCAGAGCTCAGCTGGGGAGCTGGAATGTTTTAAATGTTTTGGGTTACAATAAATGTGGGGAGAGGGAGAGACACGGAAACTGACTATTTCAAGAACGTTAGAAAATGAAGTGCTGACATTTTCATGCCATTCAAACGAGGAGTGCTCAGGGACAGGAGCGTACTTGGCAGGCATCAGAACCTCTCGGCTTCTGGTTTGGCTGCCGAGCCCCGTTTCCTCCTTGCTGCTCGCCATCCCCTGCTTCTCCGGGATACGTGCGCCAGATGCCTGGGAGGGCAGCAGCCAGCCTCCTGGAGGAGACCTCTCAGGGTTGCGTTCAGGACCCCAGAGGCAAGACAGACGGCGTGGGTGCCACCTGCTCCCCCTCCTGGAGGTCTGGCCACTCCCAGCTGCCCAGGAGGAAGACCTTGATCTCAATTAAGTGGGTAACTCTTGGCACGAGCAACCCCATCATCCCTCTGGCGGGTGCGCTGCCAAGTGGAGACGGAATCACCTAACTGCTGCGCGAGACCTTCGCGTTTCCTCGCCGCCTGGGACGGGCTACCGCCCTGCCATTTTCCATGCTGGTTCCTTCTGCTCCGTGGCTTAAGTTGCCCCCTCATGCACGCTCCGTAGGATGATGCGGTATTTGTTCTGTTTGGGCATGGGCGATTCGAGCAAACCGAGAGGAAGGGACTAACAGAGCCTTTTGAAGGACACCCCGATTCTGAATGATTCGTCAATGTAAGGACTCAGGATAAAACAAAAGCATCATTTCTCTCCGACTGTCATCAAACATCTAGGTGAAAGCAAGCCACATCACACTCGTATGTTGTGTGATGACCTGGTCTTCCTGCTGGTGGCAGAGTGAGACCTTTTTCAGGTTTTCAAGCAATGCCGCCATGTACATATTATACACGTAAGTTACACATACATGTATAATACTTGTAGGCGCACATGTACACACACACATCTAATTCTAAAGCTGGACCCCAAAGGTTGTGCAGGCCAATGGAGCGTTAGGCATATGCTAGAATAAAGCGCTTGCCGATGCACTGTGAACTCCTGAAAGGCTCGGCCTGATTTCATCTGGTGCTCACCACTTAGGAGATGCTTGGTCAATGTGGGAATGTGTGGTACCCCCGGGCCTCTGGCAGTCACACAACTGGATTTCCCTGGAACCATATCCTGCCCTCGTTTTCAGTTGAGTAAATGCAGCTGCTATATTTACAAGGCCATATAGCAGGGGTCAGCCAGCTAGGGTGGCCCCTGCAGCTCAAATCTGGCCACTGCCTGATTTTGTAAATAAAGTTTTATTAGAACACAGCCACACTCATTTACATATTGTCCACAAATGACAGAGTTGAATTGCTGTGACAGAGTCTGTATGTGGCCTGCAAAGCCTAAAACTATTTGGCCCTTTACAAAAAGTTTGCTGGCCTCTGTCACAGAAGAATCTGCAATGAACACAGATTCCTACGAGGCCAAGCCCTTCCCTCTTAAGCGTGTGGACCCGCACGTGGCCCCTGGTCATTCCGTGGCAGTCTCTAACAAGCAGGGTCCCAGCCTGGGTCTGTGTTGACTTGTTGCCATCGTTCCTGTCTCCCCCTTAGCTCCCAGTTCTCAAAGCCACTGCCAGGGCCACCCTGAAGGAGACCCTGAACCCAGGTGGCTGTCTCTCGGCCTCGTCTTTCTTTCCTGCCACGGTGTGCCCTGGACTCGGGGCGGTTGGACCATCATGCCGCTGAGAAGCACCCCTTTCTCAGCAAGGCTGGACAGGACCCCAAGTGACAGTGGCTGCCCCCGTGAAGGGGTGAAGGACTGGGAGCAGTTAATGAGAAGCTGTGCATCACTGGATTTCCAGCTCTTCTCCTGGGCTTTTAGACTCCTTGGGTTGGTCTGCTTTTAGCATTTTCCAATTCAGTACAAACCACGAAGCCACTGAAGCACCAGGACTTGAGCTCCACTGATGGCAATGTTTAAGCCTGCAGTGGCCTGGATCCTGTCGCTCTCTGCCTGGCCATGCCCCCTAACCCTGCAGGTAACACCGGGCAAACGCCGGGGACACTGACCAATAATAGCAGGCCTGTTTTACTCTGGCCAGCGGCAGACCCTAGCCTCATGCTTCCAGCCGAGTTTCTCCTTGTTTTCAGCTCTTCTCCAAATAGCAGAGCATCCTAGGCTGTCACCAACCAATGGACGTATCAAGACCTAAATGTATGGGTGCAGAGTCTCAGAAGCCAACAGAGCTGTCTGCACCCCGAGGCGGCCATGCCGAGGTACAATCGCTGGTGAGCATGTTGACCCCTCAAGAGCTCTGGCCTGTTGGGCAGGGGGACTTCCTGCCCTGGGATCCTGCAGCTGCTCTGAGGAATTAGGCCTGTTACAGAATTGGTTGGGTTTTTAAACTCATGCCCCATTTGCCCAGTTCTCAGTCTCCAGTGACAACATTCGTGGTTTATTTAGGGAAGCCTGTATGACCCTGACCTTCCTGGGAAGAGACATGATTACTTCTCAGAGCTCTGAAACAAGCAGGATAATACTTGGCGTGCATGCAAACACCACCTGCACTGCCTGAAGCGGAGCGGTTTTTGTGATTGCCCGAACACTTTACAAGGGACTAAAAGGCATGACTTTGAATACTTTTTGCACATCTACCTACTTAAGGAACACATCTTACTCAAATGCTCGTATTAGGGTGTGTCCTTTACTCAGGACCTTACTGGGTCCTAGTGCACCCCAGAAGCTTGTAGATATTATCTTTAATAAAGTGCCACGCCCCCTCGAGAGAAGACGGAACAGTCACTGAGATTATGACTCACCTAAGCTGAACACTTTCTCTGCAGAGGCCTTTCAAAAATCAACGCCAGCAAATGGGATTAATGAAAGTGTCTCTTATGGAAAATCATTTGGAAACTGCTGAAAGTGGGTGTGGCCAGAGACAAATTCTGACACATAGAGAAAGAACTGGGAAGAGGTTGCCTGACAAATGCATAAACTCAATGGTTGCAAAAGGGCCACTTAAAAAGGTTACCCCTTAACTATGTTTCAAGAAGCACGGGCTGGCCCCTGGCCACCAGCCGCGTTAGAGGGGTAGTGTCTTCTGCAGCTGTGTCCTCACGTCTTAAATGTGCTGGTCACCACCCTCGCCGGTCCCCACTCGAGCCTGGAGGGAGGTGCAGAATGTTGGGAGTAAGTTTTGTCATTTGGACTCAAAGCTTGTGCATCTGGAGCACACACTGATGCCTGCTCTCTCCAGGACTGCTCTTCCCGCAGGCGAAATCGACAGCGGGGCTCTCGGTGTTTTATTGGGCATGGCAGGGATGGGGCAAGAGGAATTGCCCTTCTCCAGCTTCTGTGCATTTTCTACCAGCTAATGCCTCGGAGGCTTTGGAATATTTTCCAAGGCAGAAGTTACTGATACTTTAACTCAGTCATTAAATGTTCTGCCATACAGAAAATACCCTACGTTTAAGAATCTTCGTAGAGTGAGTTGCCGTTTCCTTTGTGAGATGCCACTCATACACCTGTTCCTAGTCCACATGTTCAGCAGGTAACAGTCCTGCAAAGTGCTCATTCCGTGTCCTCTCCTGGAGCCCGTGCAGGAGCAGAGGGCTACGTTTTCATGAGTTTTGGGAGCCAGTTGAACTCTTCCACAGAGGAGTATTTACACCCTGGAAATCAGCCCAGGCTACGAATCGGGGCTGCCACCTGCTGCTCCCCTCGGCTCTGCCAGCCCCAGATGCCAGCAGGGAGTGAAGAACGAGCTGCCTCTCGCCGTGGAACAGAGGGGCAGGGAATTTGAGTTTCGGCCACGTTAATGACCCTGAGGGCTGAGTTAAGAGGGGGCACCCTCAAAGCGGCTGTGGATGTTGAAATCACTTGATTCCCTGTTCTCTGAGTCCACAGGGCTGAGGGGGAGCTGGCAACGGAAGCTCTTAAAATAGAAGTGGGGGTGCGCCAGGGCACGGACAGACCTGCCCGACTCTGGAGAGCTGGTCTCTCGTGGGCGACAACTGAACGTGATGTTGGTTTCAAAGAGAAATCACCCTTCGCCTTGATGCCATCCAGGAGTTAGGGGCCAGGCACTGCTATATTTGGGGGTAACAGGGTAAAGGACTTTCTGTAGTGATGGAAATGTTCTCTGTGCTGTCGCATGCAGGGGCCACTAGCCACATGGGCTCCTGAGTACTCTAAATGTGGCTCGTGCAAATGAAGACCTGAATTTTCAACTGTAATTCGTTGTCATCAGTTTGAATTTGGATTTAATTAGCCACACGTGGAGAGAAATGGAGAGAGCAGTCCAGCCTTTCCGGGGACAACCTGTGTGCTGAGGGTGTGGGGCTCATTTGTCATAACGAGTGGTCTGCGGATCCTGCCCCCCTCGCCGCCAGGAAGGCGAACACTCATGCTCCTACGGCCGTGGACCCATTGAGACGCATCTGCCGCGGCGCGAACCACAGCGCCCAGCTCTTCCCTCCACCCTCAGTCCCACGTGCAAGGCAGGCGGGCGAGCTCCCATTTGCAGGGGAAGAAACGGAGGCGCCCAGGGGCGGCCCTTGCCAAGGCCACAGAGGCAGCACCGCCGCGGACCCTGCTGGCTCAAGAGTGCGGGGAGGGGCTTCCGCCTCCTGGCTTGCCTTTCGCGGGGTGCTCGTGAGGGTTCGCCCCTGGAGGTTTTTATCCAGCCACACATTCGGGAAACACATTTGGTTCTACCTCTTCTGGCAGATTCTGCTGCTCACCTAGCTGGGTTGGTATCTTTCTCTTTCGCTCTCTGGCTGAACTCAGTGCACGTTATATCAAAGTGAGTGTTTGGGTCACCATTGGTGCTTTACGTTTTTCTATGGGCATGTGGCCTGCTGAGCAACAGATTCCTTATATACCCACTCTAGTTTGTTGCTTTTGGATCTATACACACGTACACGTTTAAATGGTTGAAATGGGATGAAAATGGAGATGTAAACCCAAGATTGAACAAGGCCTTCTGGAAAC
>JAQZBX010002958.1:0-68206 GCA_029593785.1 Cabassous unicinctus
CCCCTTGCTGCTTGTGTTTGCTGTGTCCATTTTGCTGTGTGTTTTTTTCTGTGTCTGCTTATCTCTCCCTTGCTGTGAGGTCTTGCTGCATCAGCCCACCGCCCCTCGCGGGCCGGCCTGCCCTCACAAGGAGGCCCTGGGAAGCGAACCTGGGGCCTCCCATATGGTAAACGGGAGCTCTATCGATTGAGCCACACCCGCTATTCTGTTTGTTTTTGTGCAGAATTTTCTCACCTGCTCCTATGATTTGTATCAATTCTCTCCCTCACTCAATGTCCCCTTTTTATAACACTTTCCTCTTCTGGGACCCATACAGTCTTACAGCAGTTCAGTTCCCCTCCATACCCCCACCTCCCAATTTTTTGTGTGGCATTTCTGCCTCATTAGTGTATCCCTCTTTGGGAAGCCAGATGAGGTCCAGCAAACAGAGAATGGATTGAATGTGTTCACCTCTTGCCAACAGTTATTCCATGGCCTCTTTTTTTTTTTTAATCCTGGGGGCACTTTCATTTGTAGAACTCCTTAGCTGCTTGTATTCCACTCTGGATCTCTCCATGCTTGTGTCCCTGTGTCTGGATATGCATGGGATTCTAACTTGCTTCTGTGAGTGCCTCTTTGGCTGCATCTGTGGCAGGCGTGACATGGGCCGTGCTGCCTCTGTGCAACTCCCAAACTGCTTGGGACCGAGTGAGCAGGCAGGCTCTGGACTAGCAGCTCCAGGACAGAAATCTTCTATCTGATTTTGGTGTTTGTTTTTATTTTTCTTCAATTCAGCCTTTGTGGAGGCCTGCTGTGGTCCCTATCATTCTCTGGAGACCCATGATGTGGGATTTGCCCTTTTATTTGTTGATTCTGAGGGAAGCTTTTCCAGGGAATGTGTTATGTCACCATCTTGATGATGTTACTCTGCCTCTTTCTTATCAGAACACTGGTGATTACATTGTGGGCCCACCCAGATAATCCAGGATAATCTCCCCAATTTAAGATCCTTAACTGAAACACATCTATAAAATTTATTTTTCTATATAAGGTAACATTCACATGTTTCAGAGATGAGGACCTGGATGTTTTGGGGGCCATTATTCAGTCTACTACAACCTTCTTTTCTAGGAATTTAATTTCTCTATTTACTTAATAGAGATTGATAATGATGATCTTACAATTAAAAAGTTTTAAAATGTATGATAAAATATTTGTTTTTTATTTTGTTTAATATATTTTTATTACAGAAGTTGTGAACTTACAAAACAATCATGTATGTGTGTAGAATTCTCATACAACACCACTTCACCAACATACCACACTGCTGTGGAACAGTTGTTACAGATTATGAGATAATGTCATCAGACTATTTCCACTAACTATGGTTCATAGCATTTATTTGATATATTTTTTCCATATCCCCCTATTATTAACACTGTACATCTTTGGCACTAGTGCAAGAATATTACGGTATTGCTGTTAACTCTAGTCCATAGGTTACATTAATTGTATTTTTCCCAAGCTTCTCTACATTCCCACCACCCTGCAATCGTGACGTACATCTGCTCTAGTTCACAGAAGGACACTCTTGCATTTGTACCATCAACCACAATTCTCATCTACCTCTGGGTTCATCGTGTTATTCAGTCCCTAGATTATTCTCTAGCTTTCTTTCAATTGACATTTACATCCCTACACTACACTTTTCAGCCAAAATCCCATTTATAAACCAGCTGCTATTCACTATAATGTATTACTATCAACACTATCCATTTCCATACTTTTACAGTCAAGTTAGTTAAAACTTCTGCATACATTAAGCATCGGTAGTTTGTCTCACCCCTCCTTTTATCTCCTAATAACTTATACTCTAGGTTTTAATTTTATATGTTTATTCTTTGTATTTAGTTCATATTAGTGAATATTTATGGAATATTTATCTTTTTGTGTCTGGCTTACTTCACTTAGCATAATGTCTTGAAAATTCATCCATGTTATCATATGTTTCCCAATTTCATTTCTTTTTTTACTGCAGTATAGTATTCCATTGTACGTATATATTACATTTTGTTTATCCATTCATTGGTTGATGGACACTTGGGTTGTATTCATCTTTTGGCAATTGTGAGTAATGCCACTATGAACATCTGTGTGCAGATGTCTGTGCATGTCACAGTTTTCAGTTTTTCTGGATATATATTCCTAGTTAGATCATATGGCAATTCTATATTTAGCTTCCTGAGGAACCACCATACTGCCTTCCACAGATGCTGCACCATTTTACAATCCCACTAACAGTGAAGGAGTGTTCTTACTTCTCCAAATTCTCTCCAGCACTTATTGTTTTTTGTTTTTTAATAATGGCCATTCTATGTGGTATGAGATGATACCTCATTGCTGTTTTCATTTGTATTTTTCTAATAGCTAGTGATATGGAACATTTTTTCATGTGCTTTTTGGCCATTTGTAATTCTTCTTTGGAGAAATGTCTATTTAAATCCCATTTTAAAATTAGATTGTGTGCTCTTTTATTGTTGAGTTGCATGATCTCTTTATATAGAATGAAAATCAAACCCTTACCAGATATGTGGTTTCCAAATATTTCCTCCCATTGAAAGGCTCCCTTTTCACCTTCTTGATGAAGTCCTTTGTATCACAAAAGTGTTTAAGTTTGAGGAGGTCCCATTTATCCATGTTTTCTTTTGTTGCTCCTGCTTTCAGTTTAAGGTTTAAGAATGCATCACCTACCACCAGGTCTTGAAGATGTTTTCCTACATTTTCTTTTAGGAGCTTTTTTGTTCTAAATTTTATATCTAGGTCTTTGATCCATTTTGAGTTAATTTTTAAATAAGACATGAGATAGGGGTCCTCCTCTTTCTTTTGGATGTGAATATCCAGTTCTCCCGGCACCATTTGTTGAATAGACTGTTCTGCCTCTGCTAGGTAGTTTTGACAGCCTTGTCAAAAATCACTTGACCATAGATGTGAGGGTCTGTTTCAGAACCATCAGTTCAATTCTATTGGTCTATGTGTCTGTCTTTATGCCAGTACCATGCTGTTTTTACCACTGTAGCTAGGTGATATGATTTAAAGTCTGGAAGTGAAAGTCCTCCAACTTCTTTTTCTTTTTAAAATGTTACTAGCTATTTAGGGCCCCTTATGCTTCCAAATAATTTTGACGATTGTCTTTTCCATTTGTTTAAAAAATGCTGGTGGAATATTTATTGGGATTACATAGAATCCGTATAATAATTTGTGTAGAATTTACATCTTAATGATATTTAGTCTTTCAATCCATGAGCATGGAATGTTCTTCCAATTATTTAGGTCTTTTAAAATTTCTTTTAACAATGCATTGTAGTTTTCTGAATAGAAGTGCTTTACATCCTTGGTTAAGTTTATTCCTAAATATTTGATCCTTTTAGTTGCCATTGTAAATGGATTTTTTTCCCTAACTTCCTCCTCAGATTGCACATTACTAGTGCATTAAAACACCACTGATATTTGCATGTTGATCTTGTGTCCTGACACTCTACTGAAATCCTTTATTAGCTCTAGCAGCTTTGTTGTTGATTTTGGGGGACTTTTGAAGTATAGGATCATGTCATTGTTGAATAGCATAAGTTTTGCTTCTTCCTTTCCGATTTGGATGCCTTTTATTTCTTTTTCTTGCCTGATTGATATAGCTAGTACCTCTAGCACTATATTGAACAACAGTGGTTATTGTGGGCATCCTTGTCTTGTTCCTGATTGCAATAGGAAAACTTTCAGTCTTTTACCATTGAGTACAATGTTAGCTGTGTGATTATCATATATGTCCTTTATCATGTTGAGAAAGTTTCCTTCAATTCCTATCTTTTGTAGTATTTTTATCAATAAAGGATACTGCAATTTTTCAAATGCCTTTTCTGCATCAATCAAGATGATCATGTAATTTTTCTTCTTTGATTTATTAATGTGGTGTATTAGGCTGATTGATTTTCTTGTGTTGAATCACCCTTGCATACCTGATATAAAACCCACTTGATCATGATGAATAATTCTTTTAATGTGTTGTTGGAGTCAATTAGCAAGTATTTTGTTGAGGATTTTTGCATCCATATTCATTTGGGAAATAGGTCTGTAAATTTTTTTTTCATAATATCTTTATCTGGCTCTGGTATTAGGGGGATATTGGCTTCATAGAATGAGTTTGGTAGCGTTCCTTCTTGCTCAATTTTTTGGAAGAGCTTGATTAAGATTGGTATTAAATTTTCTTTGAATGCTTGGTAGAACTCACCTGGGCTTTCATTTTGGGGAGTTGTTTGATGACTGTTTCAATCTCTTTATTTGTGATTGATTTGCTGAATTTTTCTGTTTCTTCTAGGGTCAGTGTAGGTTGTTCATAAGTTCCTAAGAATTTTTCCATTTCGTCTATATTGTCTACTTTGTTGGCATACAGTTGTTCATAACATCCTCTTATGATTGCTTTTATTTCTGTGGGGTCAGTAGTAATATTCCCATTTTCATTTTTTATTTCATTTATTTGCATCTTCTTTCTTTTTCTCTTTGTCAGTCTAGCTAAGATTTTGTCAATTTTGTTAATCTTCTTGAAGAAACAAATTTTGGTTTTGTTAATTCTCTCTATTGTTTTTTTTGTGTGTGCTCAATTTCATTTATTTCTGCACTGATGTTTGTTATTTCATTCCTTCTACTTGCTTTGGATTAATTTGTGTTCTTTTTCTAGTTCCTCCAGCTGTATAGTTAGGTCATTGAATTTAGCTCTTTCTTCTTTTTTTATGTAAGCATTAAGGGCTATCACTGCCTTTGCTGCATCCCATAGGTTCTGATATGTTGTGTTCTCATTTTCATTTGTCTAGAGATATTTATTGATTTCTCTCAAAATTTCTTCTTTGACTCACTGATTATTTAAGAGTGTATGGTTTAATTTCCATATATTTGTGAATTTTCCCTTTTTCCACCTCTTGTTGATTTCCAGCTTTATTCCATTATGATTAGAGAAAGTGCTTTGTATAATTTCAATCCTGTTGAATTTATTGAGATCTGCTCTGTGACCCAACTTATGGTCTATCCTGGAGAAAGATCCCTGAGCACTTGAGAAGAATATATATCCTGCTGTTTTTGAGTTCAATGTTCTGTATATGTCTATTAGGTTTAGTCCATTTATCATATTATTCAAGTTCTCTGTTTCTTTATTGATCTTCTGCCCAGATATTCTATCCACTACTGAGAGTGGTATATTGAAGTATCCAACTATTATTGTTGAGATATCTATTTTTCCCTTCAGTTTTGCCAGTGTATGCCTCATGTATCTTGGGGCACCCTGCTTAGGTGCATATACAATTAGGATTGTTATTTATTCCTGGTGAATTTCCACTTTTATTAATATATAATGTCTTTCCTCATCTCTAATAACAACTTTGCTTTTAAAGTCAATTCCATCTGATATAATATAGCTACTCATTTTTTTTTCTTTGATTACTGTATGCCTGGAATATCTTTTTCCAGTCTTTAACTTTTAATCTATTGATATCCTTGGGTCTAAGGTGAGTCTCTTGTACACAGCATATAGATGGCTCATATTTTCTTATCCATTCCTCCAGTCTGTATCTTTTGATTGGGGAGTTTAATCCATTAAGATTCAATATTATTATTGTAAATGTAGTTCTTATTTCACCCATTTTGTCATTTGGGTTTTATCTGCCATATTTTATTTTCACCACTCTTTGTACACTTTTAGTTACTTTTACTGATATAATTTTCATTTCTAGAATATCTTTCAAGCCTCTCTCTCCTGTCTTTTCTTCTCAAGGTGTAACACTCATTTTAGTATTTCCTGCAAAGCAGGTCTCTTTGTTACAAACTCTCTCAGTTTCTTTTTATCTCTGAATATTCTAAATTCGCCCTCATTTTTGAAAGAAAGTCTTGCTGGATATGAAATTCTTGGCTGGAAGTTTTTCTCTTACAGTATCTTAAATATATCATACCACTGCCTTCTTGCCTCCATGGTTTATGATGAGAAATCAGCATTTAATCTTATTAAGTATCCCTTATTTGTTATGCATTGCTTTTCTCTTGCAGCTCTCAGAATTCTCTCTTTGTCTTTGGCATTTGACATTCTGGTTAGTATGTGTCTTGGGAGTTGTTCTACTCAGATTTAGTTGGATGAGAGTACATTGTGCTTCTTGGACAAGGAAATCTATGCCCTTCAATGGGGTTGGGAAATTTTCTACCATTATTTCTTCAAATATTCCTTTTGCCCCCTTTCCCTTATCTTCTCCTTATGTGACTCCCATGACACATATGGTTGCATTTCTCTTGATGCCTTTTCGTTTTGTGTGTCCCTGTTCAATTTTCTTCTATTCTTTTCTTCATCTGTTCTTTTGTATGTTTGCTCCCAGAGGCCATGTCTTCAATTAAACAATCCTTCCTTCTGGCTCCTCACATCTGCTTTTATATGCCTCCAGTGTATTTTTAATTTCATTTATTGTGACTTCATTCCCTATAAGGTCTTCTATTTTTCCATGTATGCTTTCAAATTCTTTTTTATGCTCACCTAGTGTCTTCTTAATATTCTTAATCTCTTTAGCCATCATGTAGAGATTTGTTTGAACATCTATGATTAGTTGTCTCAGCTCCTTTATGTCATCTGGAGGCTTGTCTTGTTCCTTTAACTGGGCCATATCTTCCTGTTTCTTGGTATGGATTGTAATTTTTTGTTGCTGTCTTGTCATTTGCTTACTAGATGTACTTATTCTGGGTGCAGTCTCCCACTTTAAGGCTTTCTTGATCTTTCTTTCTTGCTGCTTGTATAGTAGGAGCTAAGGATATAGTTGGTAATGTAAGCTGTGGACACTGAAGCTGCCCACATTGCCTCAGGAGCCTACTAAACTTCTCCCACCTTCCTTCTCTGCCAGGGTAGGGGTAGAGCTGTAGCCATGTGTAATAATCCTAGTTGTATAGTTCAAGATGGTCTGTAGTTTCCTGGAGAGACTGATGAAGCCTCTAGCCCCTTCCTACCCTGTCTGGGGTGGGGATGGAGCTGCAGTTGTGGGTAGCAATTTATGCTGTGCAGGTCCAAAATGTCCACAGTTGCCCAGGTAGCCTGATGTATCACTAGTCCCCCGCTGCTTGCTGGGGCTGGGAATGGACCATCTGGAATGCCCCAAAATCCTAATCCATGTGGCCCAATTGTGTCTGTAGATACCCTGATAGGCTGAAGGAGTACTGTCCCTTCTGCCCTTGAGGGGGTGGGACTGGAACCACCAATGCCCAAGAATTTAGTCTGCGGAGGCCGAAAGTGTCTGCCATTTCCTGGAGAGGCTGAGGAAACACCATTCCCCTCTTATCCTATTAAGGGGTGGGGATGGATCCATGGGTACCCACCAGCTCAGTCCCTGTAGGACAAAAGTACCTACTGTTGTCCGGAGAGGCTGAGGAAACACAGCTCACCTCCTATCCTATTGGGGGGCAGGGATGGAGCTACAGGTGTCCTAGTATCCAGTCTGTGTGGACTGAAAGTGCCTGCAGTTGCCTAGAGAGTTTGAAGAAACACCAGCTCCCTTCTATCCTATGCGGATGGAGGGGTGGAGATGAGATCGAAGGTGCTCAGCAAACCAGTTCATATGGGCTGAAAGAGACTCCAGTTGCCCAGAAAGCCTGAGGAAACACAGTTGCTCTTCTATCCTATTGGGGAGTGGGGATGGAGTCCCAGGTATTCAACTCGTCAGTCTGTGCTGTTCAAATGGGCCTGCAGTTTCCCAGAAAGGCTGGTGCAGTTCACCCCAACCTCTTCCCTGATGGAAGTAGGGCTGGAGCCTAGGCTATGGCTGCAGTCTGACTTGGGTAGAAAGCAGCCAGTACCTACCTTCACTGTGATTTTCAGTCTGCCCCGCTTTCCCTCATGCCAGTGGTGGAGTTAAAATGGCTACTGGCTTCTTTCTGACTTGAACAGGCTGAAACCTTAGCTGTTCTCAGTATTAGATTTTAGTCAGCCAAATTTACTAATTAGTAGTTGAAGTTGGTACCCAAGTGTCTCTTCCTTCCCCATTTTTGGGAAATGAAGCCTCCAACTCTAGCCATGGAACAGCTCCCAATGTGGCTTTCACAGCCAGTGGAGGATAGGCACCAGCTTCTGCAGTGTGGAGTAATTTACTCATGAATCTTCACTGCAGATGGGCATTCTTTCAAGGATGTTGCAGGATGCTCTTCTGGTCTCCTGGGGCCCCCAAACAGGTGCTTTAGATAGCTCTGGGTGATTACTAACTGCCTTGTAAGACAAGCTTACTCTTGGAGTCTTTACTCTGCCACCATCTTGCCCCCATTTCAAAACATTTATTTTTATTGATGCTATTCACTACATTTTGTTTTAAGGAATGAAATGATTTTTAATAAAAATCATGCCAGAAATACTTCCATAGAAAATGCAATTTTTTTATCAAGTTGTCATCCTCAAAATGTCCCCAATCTGTTCCTCGGTGATGGTATACATGCCTGTATATCACCCTTTAGTCAGAGGTTGTGGAAGGTCAAATAGTTGGTAGGGAGTTAGTTTGGTCTATATACTGTTTGCACTGTCTCTTCATTTCCTCTTGGTGACATAACAAATGGCCACAAACTGGGTGGCTTAAAATACCTGAATTTATTCTCTCACTGTTCTGGAGGCTAGAAGTCCAAAGGCAATTTATTGGCAGGGTCGTGTATCCTTTGAAATCTCTAGGGGGATGATCCTTCCTTGCCTCTGCCAGCTTCTAATATTCCCAGGCTTTTCTCTGTTGTGGCAGCATAACTCCACTCTCTGCCTCTGTCTTCACATGGCTGTCTTCTCCCTGTGTGTCTGTCCCTGAGTCCTGATTTCTTTCATATAAGGACACAAGTAATGTTGGATTAGGGCCCACTCTAATCCACTATGATTTCATTTGAACTGATTACATCTGCAAAACCTCATTTCCAAATAAGGTCACCTTCTCAGGTACCCGGAGTTAGTACTTGAACTTTTTATGGGACACAATTCAACCCACAACACTCCTCCCACCCCACCCCAATAGCAACCTAAATTGATATTATTTATTTTGTTCTTCCTTTATGTTAGCTTTTTTATTCATGGAAGGTAAAAATGTTAAAAACAGAAAAACACATGTCTGCTTAATTTCACATTCCTGCTGGGACTGATCCATTGTCCTAAACATGCCACAACTTCAAAAATGTCCATTTAGGCCTGATGATAGGCTGCCTTCCTTTATCTGAAGACTGTATCTTAGTTTTCCCAGGCTGTTCTAGCAAATACCATAGAATGGTTTGGCTTAACAACAGGAACTTATTGGCTCATGGTTTGGGAGTATGGAAGTCCATACTTTCTCCCCCAAATCTGCAACATTCTCTTGTTGACTTGCCACAATCCTTGAGGTTCCTCTACTGGCATCTCTGCCTCCATCATGTGGCCATCTCTCTTTCATCTTGTCTGCTCTTCTGGTTTCCACTGACTCCTGAAGTCCTCCTGTAGCTTTCTCTGATTCTGTCTTCTTTTTATAAGACCTCCAGTAATAGGGATTAAGACCCACCCTGAATCACTGACCACCCCTAAATAGGATCTCTTAAGATCCTACTCACAAATGAGTCCACACCCTCAACCTCCTGAACATATTCAAAGATTCTTTTTATAAATGGATTTACATCCACAAGAAAGGGGATTACGATTTGAATATGTCTTTTGGCCAGAACATTATTCAGACCTCAAGAAGCTCTTCCTATTCTCTCCTTCACTGGTGATACTCATCCTTCAGAATTTAGCCTGGGATTCACTGTTACTCTAAAAGCCTCTATCAGTTGCTCCCATATGCCCTCCACTCCCAACACTGTAGCCATCCTAGCACTCGTTTATCTGGATTGCAATGAGGTACTTATTTGTTTCCCTTCCCCTCTAGGTTGTACCCTTCCTAAGGGAAGGGTGTGTGCTCTTTCTATTTTAATACTTAGCATTCTGCCTGACACAGAGTAGGTGTTCACAGAAGCTATGTGAATAAATAAAGGTTCATTCAATAACTGGGTGCTGGATGAATGAATGAAGATACCTTTACCAACAGACTTACTAATTTCACTCACTTTTCCACCATTGCAATTTTTTGGAAAACTTTATTTCAAATTCAAAAAAATAAAATAACAGAAAAAATCAGCTCAATAAGTTATGGAAACATTACTCCTAAAAAGTTCTGTCCAGGCACTTTTATCTCATCTAATTCCAACTACTAACTAAATTATCCCTCTAGTGTTCAGAAAGATATACAGATGAAGACAGATTAGTTAAATGACATAGTCAAGGTCTCCTTATTAATTAAAAAAAATTGAAGAAGAGGAAAAAATGCTTAATCATAGTCATATCTCACAAAACCAAACCCCATATTCTTTTTTTTTTTTTTTCACCTTTAGCATTAACATAGTACCAACTTTGCTTTTGCCACCATTGCAATTTTTGATTTATACACACTATAGAGTGTGAAGGGTAGTAAGAAAATGAGAGTTTTCCATTTATCAATGTTGATATCATAAAATATATAAACTATTTTATATATTTTGGGAATGGGATCATATATCAGATCATTCATAAGCATGTAAAGGTGTGGTTCTGGTCAAATAGGCTAGTCAAGATGGGCCATGTGTGAATATCCCTCTGAAAGTTACAGTGGCAGTATATCATATAGGTTCTACCTAAAAGCTTTGAAAAGGCAGTCGTTTTTGCATAAGGGTACCATAGTTACATTTCTTATCACACATGCTAAATAAAATTGTTCTTACAATAAAAGTAGTTTTTGTTTAATGCTTTAGTAGCTAATCCCATAAATATACTTTGAAACAACCCTTATTTAGAGACGCTGTGAGGGACTATAGAAATCATAACACATTGTGTGTGTTATTTTTAAGATGGGGACACTTATACCAATATAGGTGTTGACTTCTCTAAAATCATAGAGATCAAATCACACCTGAGGCCAGAAGTCAGTCTTTCTCCCTATTTAATTTATTTAATCTATTACTGTTCTTATTTCACCATAATAAAGTAATTTAAAAGTAGTTTTCAAAAGTTAGTAGGCCTTATACTAGATAGTTCATCTAAGTGGACTCATACCATATTTGTCCTTTTGCATCTGACTTATTTCACATAGCATAACGTTTTCAAGGTTCATCTATGTTGCAGCACTTCATTCCTTTCTATGGCAGAATAATATGGCAGTTTGATATTATTAATGAATTCCAAAAAGATATATGGATTATGTTTGTAAACTGGTGTGTTCCTCTGGGCATGATACCCCTTTGATTGTATTAAATTCAGAGGCTTCACTTTTACTTTATTAAATCAAGATTAGGGCTTTGATTTGACCACGTCATTAGGGTGTGCAGGGCTGAGTCCCTGCTCCCCCTGGTGGGCTGATAAAACAGACTCCCGCAGGGAAGAAGGCACACAGAGAAGATACACAGAGGATCCTGCTGTGGCCCAGGAAGAGAGATGAGCCTGATAGTCTACAGCTGACTTTGTGAAGAGAACAGAACAGCTGAGCCCAGAAAGCAATGAGCCCTGGGAAGAGAGACAAGCCTTATGCCAGCCTACAGCTGAGATCAGAAGAAGCTGGGACCATGGAGCCTTAAGAGGAAGAAGGCTGAACCCTCACAGACATCGCCTGCCATCTTGCTTCAACACGTGGCAAATGACTTTGGGTGAAAACGTACCTCTTATGGTACCTTGAGCTGGACTCTTTAGGGCCTTGTGTCTGTAAGCTTCTACCCCAAATAAATACCCTTTACAAAAGCCAACAGATTTCTGGTACTTTGCATCAGCACCCCTTTTGGCTAATAAATATGGATATACCACATTTACCACAATAAAAATATAAATTTAAAAAATTATTAGACTTTCCAAAATTCTAAACCAGAGATATAATTTGAGGTGAGGTATGGAAAAAAGACCACTAGATTGGGATCATACAACTCTACCTGGATATATTGATCAAGGTTCTTTTTTGCTGCCCACAGAATTCACTCTAGTAAGTGAAACAGAAATGAAGCAAGTCCCTGGCACGTTGTAGAGCTGCACCACTAAGAGAGCTGCAGGTCCAGCCAAGCACAGGAGGCTGCATGAACAGGAAGCTGTTGAATCAGAAAACTGCTTGATAAACCAAGAAGTTGCCACCATGACTGCTGGCTCCAAAATCATTCTGCCTCTGTCACAATCTGATGACCCCAAAATGGATATGCTGCACCTTGCCTCTCTCTCCATGCTACTTCAACCTGAATGAACATCCCACACAAGTGCACATGAATGACAGTACTCAAATTCTGGGCAGAACCCTCTCTTCAGAGGAGTAAGGGATATAGTGTTTTGTAGCATGAAAGAAAGGCACGCTAGAAGTGGTTAAGATGGCCTTTGTGTGAGCCAATACCCAGTATTTAACACACTGATTTTAATCCTTCTTAGATGAGCATATGATCGTGGGACAATTTTATCCTTTCTGAATCCCATATAACAATAGATGTGAAAGCAGTTTGCTATAAACAGATACACAAATGCCAGTCATTTAATATTATTCTCCATGTCATTTCATCCCCTCCTATTTATTCTAAGTTCTGTTTAGCCTGTGTGGTGTGCCAGTAGAATGAAATACAGCCATCTTACCAGGATATCACCCTTATATCCAATCCCCAAATGTATATGCCCATAAAAATAATACAAAAGGGAATGGGGAGTATATCTTTAGCATGGACTTATTTCCATGGCTAACTTTAGAAGAAGAATTTTAATGAGTCTTGTTAGCAGGCTATAGCTTAATGCCATTTGGCTGTCCCTGAAGACTCTTCTAAAATTATTCCTCAACTTGAGACTTATTTTATTTTAAAGTTAGCTGGCATGCTCTGAGTCTTCAGCTGGTTCATTAATCTTGTCTGGTGAGGAATCAGTTGCCTTTGAAAACTTACTGGTATCCTTTGGCAAAACTTTTGCTATTAAAAACCTTTTAGAATTAATCCCATTCATAATCTAATTTGTCAGCCTTGGAAAACTCACCCTCCTTTTGGACACTTACCCTTTTTCAGTGGCTTACGGCTGTTTTGTGCACTCTGTGATAGTCCATTTCCATCTCAAATTGTTGCTCTTTCTTCTCACCTGCCTTCTCCCCACTTCCACATAATCTTTGCCATGACCTCCCTCAATTATTTTTCTTTCCTGGGTTATGTAAAACAAAAAAGTGAAGTACGTGTTGAGCTCTTTAAGTTCTCTTGGAAAACGAGACACAGTTATTGTGGGTGAGAAAGAATGATCACTGATTCACTTTGTAGGGAAAACATGACAAATTAATTTTCAGTATTGGCAGGTATTTGTACTTACACTTCCCTGCGCTTAAAAAACATTTCTTGCCATTTGAAAACTGAATTCAACATTCTGATTCATAAATATGGCTTTTAAGGATTATAATGTTTTCTGTAAGATCCATAGTAATAATCTGAACTCTTTGGGATTATGTCAAGTCCTTGGGCAGTCTCTCTGGTCTTCAGTTTCCCCATCCATAAAACAAGACGAGTTTCAGCTCTAACATTCTAACAGTCTCTGAATCCGTGACTGCTCAGCTACCCAGTTAAACTGCTGACACTGACTCTTGCCCATCACCCTGATCTGTCCCAAGATCGGGATATTAGGATACAGGGCTATATGGGCCATCCTAAATTCTCTTCTCCATCTTTCTCCTCCTTTTCCTTTCTTACCTCCTTCCACCTACCTCTTCTCCCTACATGAATTGACTTTTAAGTTTAAAAAGTAGACCCTGAAGAGTTGACTTTTTCTATTTACTTGATCAGAGCTTGAGGTGGACTGAATCATTAAGAGGTAAGAGTGGAATTATCTTTGAACCTTCTTACTTTTCCTTAAAGAAAGTAACAGGACATACCTCACCAGAACTGTGTCAAGAGGGAAAGTTTCTACTTTCTTCCTTAGCCTGGTTGCTTATCACGAGCAGTTAGATATTCAAATGAATCTGTCAGGAATAAGGATCTGGTGCTCCAGTTCCTGCTCGGCCTGATGACATTGATTTGTGAGCATAATGCTCGGCTGCGGGATGTGTGACAGATAAATTTTATCAAAATTAAGGCACAATTAAACATTTCATCTTCCTAATTACTGGCTGTAGATTCAGCCTGATGACCATGTGCTGTAAGAAATCAGCGACCATTACACATTTTAATGGAGCACAGCTGTCTTACAGCTTGGTAATATTTGCACAGTGCCACAGAACTGTAATTTATGATAAAAAGAAAAAATGTGTATTGGCGCTTTTTTGCCAAAATAGATTAAGGATTCATATACTTTAATGAGATTTGGACCTAGTCTTGGATTATCGTTATAAATGATTTATGTGTATGTTGGTGGACTCCTGTAGTTTGGAGTTGATTTGTGTTTTGGTCTACCGACATGTAATTCAAAATTTATTCTTGAGCCAATACCTATCACTTTCCCCCTTTCCTCTTTCTTTTGTGCCTTACTGTTTCTTTCGCTTCTTATAGAGAAGGACAGATGGGAAGGTGAATAAAGCAGAAAGGCAATGGCAGGAAGGGCCTTGTAGAAAACAACTGTAGCTTCTTTAAAACTGATTGGTGAGTGAGTTTAGGGACAGGGTGGAAAAGCCCCTGACAGCAGGAACAGCGACAGTGCCTGGTCTCTCTGCACCAGCCCTCGCCTTCGGTTGCAGCCACGAGAGCCCATGCCCACCCGGGCCAGAGCCGCAGACCTGCCCAGGAGGACCAAGCCAGATAGCAGAATGGGTCTTTGCTCTTCAGAAAAAAGGGGTGACTGACAAACTCTCCTCCTCTGTATTCTTCATTAGTAAAAAGCGGGGGAAGACTAGTTTTACCTCCCTTCCTGAGATTCCTCAGAGGTGTAGTGAGGATGATTATGAATTATTTATAATTATAAAAGACCACGTGGCAGAGACATATCTCCCTACTCCTGTAAGAATTTCCAGGCTGTGAATTTGGCAATACATGCTGCTAACGTATGGAGAAATGGGTCTCTTCATCACCATTCTTACTGGAAAAACACTGTAAAGTACATATGTTTGTAAATGAATTGTTTTCAACAGACTATTTACAAATAGGTCATGAGCATTCAAAAAATGCATAAAATGTATGTATTTCTGGTAGTTGTTGTTAATAAATTGGGGGAATGAATGTAAATTGTCACATCTTATTACTAATTATTATGATAATTAAATTTAGCCATGCAAGTTGGCATCGTAATCCCCAAGTCTTTTAATATGAAAAGGTACACCTCTCTTCAGAAATATTTCTTTTCAGAAAGCACGTTGTAGATGACCGAAAAAGGAGAGATACCAGAATCTACCCAAATCTGCTCAATTTAAGTGTTAACTTGCTCCTGAAAACAGAGAACATATCCTAATGAATTCAGAAGGCCTAAAATATATATGTTACAGGGAAAGAAGAGCTCATCTTTTTATCATCCCGATCTTCTCCAGGCTTGATTTATTTCAGCGCTCATATGCTGGAATGTTTCATACTGTACCAGGTTGCATATGCTTGCACACTAATTCTCAATTGCCGTATGCGGTTTGTGACAACCATCTGCTTCGACCTCCCTTTGAGTTCTTTCTCCCACTCAGCCCAGCTGAAGTAAAAATATGGGCAGAAACAACTTCTGCAGGGAAATGAAGAAGTTAATGGGAGAGCTAAAGTTATATTGTGCATCAGCCTTTCGCATGGATGTGCTCCTGAAACTTATGCTCCACTTATCAAATATTTCTGAAGTGCAAAGCCTGACACTTAGCAGAAAGCTGTAAAAAAAGCCATGTTTCCTCTGACAGTCTTGGCTGTGGAGGAAAGGTAATAATAAAATATGTACATCCAGCACACATGCCGACGCTAGAGCCCACTAGTACTGCTCCAGTAACCTAGACTCAAGAGTGTAGCACCTTGCCACACCGCGGAGGGCTGGAAGGAGGGAAGGCGTACGAGCATATTTGAAAATGCCTGAAAAAAGTCATCACACTTTGGAGTTTGATTTGAAAAGGAGGATGGGTATAGATTTCCTAAAAATTATTGAATTTGAACATAGGGGACAGAGCTTCTCGGATCGCAAATCTTTTTGCATGGAGTAAGAACAGAGAAAACAGGGAAAGGTGGCTGGGAGTTTTCAAATTTCTCAAATTTAAAAAAAAACCCTTAAGTCTGTGTATTTGCTTTTGAGAGAGAGAGATTTTTTTTTAAAAAGGAGGCCATGAATCACTAGAAAACATACCACTATAATGAAAATGATTATATTTATTGTACTTCATGAAATCAAAGACGCCAGCCATTGTGTCAGCCCTGATCTCGTGAATTCTGAAATGTGAAAAAATGTCTGAAGATTAATGAAAAGCTTTATATGTGTGTATATATACATCTCATGAATATGTATAAATATGTATATACCTATGTATGCATATATGTATAGCTCTGTAATCTTTGCCCCAAGTTGGTTAAAGTGTGATACCTACATCTGTCATATCTTGGCCATGTGTCTACGCATAAGAGCAAATAGAAAAATGAACCTGTGACCATAAAGAGAATCGTCGAAGAAGGAGAAGAGGAAGAAAGAGAAGAAAAAAGGAGAAGGAAAAAGGAAAAAAAGAAAAAACAAAAGCAAAAACAAACCCCCAGCAACCTGGAGAAGGGGAGAGAAATCTGAAGTAATTCTGTTGCACTAATATTCAGAAGACTGCCATCACAGCCCCTTCTTCCAAAATCATTAGTATTTTTATAGGAAATGAGCACAAAGTGAGAACATTGAATAAAATTGGCAAATGATAAAAAGGAATGTCCTGGATAGAGCTCTGATGAAGTTCAGATGGAATCAAATATAAAGCCTGGTGAATCATTACTAAAATGGGGAAAGTACAAGTTCAGCCTGTTCTTTCAGAGTCTGATCCACCAGATTCTGTCTAACTATAATTGATACAATCTAAAAGCCATAAGTCACACAAATATTGTTTGTTACATTTTACCTTTTTCCTTTAAACTTGGGTTATTTAGCAGAAGAATTTCAGTATATCAGAACCAGATTGTAGAGCCTTGCAATTATTAAGGGAATTTTTAAATTTCTTTAAGAAATCTAACGGTAATAGCTAATTATTAAGTATGTGATGGTTAAGAGCATGGGCTTTGGAATCAGACAGCCTGTGTTAAAATTTAGCTAGAATTCTGACTTGACCATTTTTAGCTTATGAAGTTGAGCCTCAGTTTCCCTATTTTTAAAATAGATGAAAACAGCACCTATCTTATTGTTAGGATAAAATGAGAAAGTATATGTAAATCACCTAGAACAGAGCCTGCTACCTGATAAATGCACAAGAAATGATAGCTGCTGTTATTGCTGTCAAAAGTCTGGAGGGGAAATTTTAGGACAAATGAGAATAAGCTTCATGGGTAGCAGGAGGAGGGATGATGAGAAATAACCACGAACCGTTTGTAATAGATGGGACACTACATTGTCTCATTTGTGGGTGGGGTGTGACATGTTACATTTGGTCACTTGAGAAAATATAACCATATTTTGTCATCATATGATGGTGAAACTTAAACATAAGAATTATACCTGCCAGAGATCTTTCTGAGATACTCTGTAGAACCTCAGCATATGGTTCTGTTTTTGGAAACATAATTACTTCCATCCCAATTCATGAAGGTTAAGCTCTTGCGACCTTGTGTTGATTATGTTTGAGATCAGTTTGATGTATACATGTGTGTGTGGATATATTATACATATATATGCAGTTTTTAATATTTTTAAAAACCTTTTGAATTTGATTTTCAAAGGTGGTCTCTACTACGTTTCTCTTCCTCTTTTGCAGAAATTGGAAGACATTATTTCCCTCATTTTTATTTTCAGCTAACTTGTTTCATCTACTTTGATTGGTATTTTACAGTGGAATTTTTAGCTGCCAGATGCCTAAAGTACATAGGTTAAAAGCGGGTCAATTTTAAGACAAGACTATCATTTTACAGTTTAATGACTATATTTACAAATTCCATAGTAACAAGACTGTTGACTAAATGCACAGTGAAATTATTATCCTCAACAAATAATGCAGTACAAAAATGTTTTCTCCACACCATGTGCACCTATCAGCCACTGATGGGAGCCCAACACCTGACTGTATGGTTTATGAAAGTTTGAAGTGGAGGAAGAGGAGCTGTAGCTGGAGGCTCTTGTTAATGACTACAGAATCCTCACTCTGCAGCCAAGGCTGGCAAAGTCAACAAGAAACAGCAGGGCTTGAATAGCTCACTGCTAGTCCTAGCAGGGCTCTTGTCAGTCAAATATATTCACTGCATACCTATTGTGTGCAGAACACATCTTTTCACTTGCCAATTTGGTGCTGAGAGGTTGGTTTAGCTCTTTTTATCTTTATGACCTGCATTCTGGTAACAGCCTTTCTAGCCGTGTGTTCATTTTAAAAATAATTTATTCCAATAAACAAGGTGGATGTTCCCTAGATATGGCCACCATATGCCCTGAATTTTCTGGGATAATCCTGATTTTATGTAATTTTATTTTTATTCCAATAAAGGCAATTAACAAAATACATAATGAAATGCGATTTCAATTTTTTATGTTATTGTGAGATTTCATACAATGAATTGGCAAATCAGAAAAAATAATATTTTGCTAGATTATGTTTATGGATTTCTGATTTGGGAAATGTGGTTACTGGGTGGTACATAGTGTTCCTTTTAAAGAGGTTTTGCTTTTACTTCTTCCATGGAATCCTCAACATTTCATGAAAGTGTGTTAGCATCTATGTACACCTTTGGCTCCACTGATTACTTACCAGATCCTGTATCTCCTCCCTCAGGGACCACTGAGGGTTACATATGATAAGTAGTCATGTATCTTACATCTATCAGGAGTCTATTGTTTCTAAGTGACAGAGACCCACACTCGTAAACATAAAAACAGAAGAGAACTATTGGATCCCCTACTTGAAAAAAGCAGTCAGGGCTGGCTGCAATTGAGCCTTAACTTGGAAACTCACATGATGTCATCAAGGACTGGTTTTCTCTCTGATGAAGTTGACTTTATCCCTAGACTCCACACAGGGCCTCCTGATAGCTCCCAGTTGTCTTCATCTTCTCAAAATGGTGCCAGCAGCTCTAGACCTTGGATCTTCACACCTCACTGGCAAGGAAACAAGGGAAGTTTCTTCTAGCAGCTTCCCTGGAAGCAAGAAGCCTTTCATTCCCAGAGGCCCCAGCAGATATTTCCTCTGCTTCACTGGCTTTGATTAGGTTCTGTGCCTTGTCCTCAACCAGCATGGTGGTCAGTGGGTTGGGATTCAAGAGTGGCTTATACCAATAGGGTAACACTTTAAAATGTGGCAGGGGGTGGGCAATCATCCATTCCACACCAAGTGATTAAAAATCACCAAAGCAAAATTTGGGATCTGTTATCAGAAAACGGGAGGGGTGCTGGGAAGTATAAAACCACAAATGTCTGCTACAAGCTTCTATGTTTGTGCATACCATGAAAACACAATTTCCTACCATAAAAGATCATGCAATGTGAAACTGTCCAATCATGTCAATCTGTAGGTATTGAGTGATCCTGGCCTCACACATTGGCTGAAAGTTTCTTTTTCAAATACCAGACACACAAATCATGAGATAAAATTTCATACCTGAACCAAAGTGCTACCCAGGGATCTTCAGGTTCATTCATAAATAGTCAAAATTACACATGTTAGATCGGGGGATGCCAAGTGGGCAGAAGAGAGGGCTATAGTAGCATTCCTTCTAAAAGCATGAGTTATAAGTATTCTAGAGGTCCTTAGTCTACTGAATGGAATAAGATGTTCAGAAATCACTGCTCTAAGTTGATGTAAATCCTTAATGTGGTGGTTCCCAAACGCATTCCATATTAAGTACCATCTGGGGAATCTTGTTTCAAACAGAGATGCTAGGGTTCCACCCCAAACCTTCTGAAGCAGTATCGCTAGGGGAAGGACCTGACAATCTATATTTTCAAGTACAGGCAAATTGGGGAAACACTAACCTACTCCATTCTCCCATTTGTCCAGTGTAAAAGGCACATGAATTTATGCAGAACTGGGAGGATGCCACTCAGAATTGCCTCATTCATTCAGTCGACAAATATTTATTTTACATTTATTTTGTTCTAGAATCTAGCCCCTGGATTCATGGACCTTATTTCATGATAGGGAACACAGATAAGAAATACATACTTATATAGTTACAACTATGACACTTGCTATGAAGGAGAAGTATAGAATGCTAAGAGAGTGGTTAATAGAGACCTACATCAGCAGCAGGAACCTAGCTTCTTATTCATTTATCTGTCCAAGTACGTGATGCAATTGAACCTCTATAGTAGGTGACAACTTTGGTGTGAGCCTGAGACAGGCCATACTTCATTGCAATCTGAGGAGGGAGTCAAACTTGCCCAGGTAGTGTAAAGTCAAGATACCATGGAAAGAGATTTGGGGAAACATCTCCATCACTGGTCTTTCTTTCACACTTCTCACAACTTTTATTTAAACTGAGAACTTGAGAGCTGAAGCTACTTCCTGATGACAAAGATCAAAATTCCTAGAACAAGAGGGATTGTTGATTTTACTATCTTCATCATTTGAAATGCCCAATGTCAAGCCTGCCTGTGTACTTGTGAATGTTGATGCTGTGTGTTTGAAACAGGCCTTACAGACTATTGTGATTTAGTGAAAAATATCAAACTTTCCTTTGTGGTCTCTCCCAAGTAAAATTTTAACATCACAAAAGATCAAAACAGAAAATGTTTTGTCACTTGTATTCACAGGATAGATGCCTTTCTACTTTATTCCTGTTTCGGTATGATGACTCAATAGTTATTTTAACAGTGCCATTATAATGCTTCTTTTGTAGATGAGAGTTATTGTTAGGATAAGACACAAATTTTCATTTTAAAGACCAAATTTCTGAGATTTGTTGATTCAAATAATATAGTGGAGTAAAGATTTTTGTCTTTCTGAATATATCTTTAGTTCTCAAGTTGGTATAGAAACTAGAAATCTACTAATTTTACTATGTTGAGATTAAAGTATTTTCTAGTAAAAAATGTTCTTAAGGCAATGGACTAAAAATGGTAAAGTGATTCTTAATAACACATAGTTGAACATCTGTAGTGTTTTCATTTCAGGTTAATAGTCTAATAGGGAAGTATACTCGTCTCACTAACATCTAGGATTTTAAGATTGTGTTACACTATGTTGTAAAGCTACTTCTTGTTTTCCTTTAAAATACTTCATTAGGTAATGTAACATATTATTAAACTCAGACAGGATTTTTTAAAAGTCTAATTTATAAAATGCTGCTTTGAGACTGAACTACACTGATCAATGATATTGCCGTGATTTCCTAGGATCTGAAAAAAAAAATCCTGAGGTTTTTCCTTATTAGAATATAGGTGTTACTTAGTTGAGTTTTGAGTTTTTGGAGTAGAATCCAAATCTCTATTAAGCCAACTCTGCCTTTCACACAATTCGTTGTGTGCTTTTCATAAGTGCATTTTGAGTGTAGCCTACAGAAACAAATATCTGCAGGAAAAACTAACAACTTAATCAGCAAATCACTATTTTGATTTCATAACCCAAACATCTAGGCATTTGGAAATTCTGAGACTGTTGTTTTTTCTCTTTATTTTTCTGTTTTTGTTTTTCTTCCAGATGTTTTGCATCATAAAGATTCAGCCATAGAAAATTTCTTTTTCTGAGCAAATGAGAGCATGCTTCTCTTTCTTGTTATATGACATGGATAAAGAGTGGCTATAATCTTTATCCAATGATCTATTTGCATACTTCTTAGCAGTAGTCCCTGAACTAACTAAAAGCAGAAATAATAGCAATACTCTATATCTGTATAATGTTTTAAGAGTACAAGAGGCACTTTTATATAGCAGATACTCCCCTAAAGCACTCCTGTCTGTTCAGTCTACCAGATGACGAAAACTTTTCATTGATTCCACAGTATGTTGACGACAAGGGCTAGTACACATCTCACCACCCACCTGCTCACCTTTGTGCTCACCAGCTGAGCAATTTCTATCCGGTGTGCTTGTCTTCAAAATTGCTTAGATGAGATGTACTTATTAGTGTAATTGGGTAATTTAAATAAATATTATATAACTGGTGATGCAGGCATGTAAAAAGAAAGAGACTGTATCTATAAAACCTAACTCGAATACTTTAGAAGGACCAAAACAGACAGGTCATAACAAAATTTAATCTCAAGCTGATAATGGGACAGACATCTTTTTATAAAATTGGGAAACAAATCTAGAAGGGTTCTACGCAGTTTGCTTTCCAAATGTCTTTAAGTGATCATTTTACTTTAAAGGAACAGACTTGAAATTATCGGCCATCCAGTTTGTGTCTGACTAATGAAGGAAGGAAAACTCAGCGTTCATCTACAGAACTGTGTTGTGGTGGATGGAGTACGTTGAGGACAAAGATGGCTTCCTCCTAATCCCCAGAAGCTGTGAATATGTTACTTTCCAGGGCAAGAGGTACTTTGCAGAGGTGGGTTAAGATCTTGAGATGGGAAGATTATCCTGGAGTGTCCAGTGGGCCCAGAGTAATCCCATGGGTTCTTATAAGTGAAAGAGAGAGGCAGGACAGTCAGAGAAGGAAAGGAAGCACAGGTCTGCTGGCTTTGAAGATGGAAGGGAGCAAGAGCTAAAAGAAGCTGGAAAAGGCAAGGCAGTGGATTCTTCCCCAGAGCCTCCAGAAGGAATGCAGCCCTGCCAACACCTTGATTTTAGCCTAGTGAGACCCATCTGGGACATGTGACATCCAGAATTGTAGGGTAAATTTGTATTATTTTAAGTCACCAATTTTGTGGTAATTTGTTATAGGAGCAATAAGAACGAATACACATACTTAAAGAAAAAGCTTTGCCTAGCCATATGCCAATAGTGGAGAGTAAATGTACGTCTATATGTTTAATATTAAAGTAAATCATTATAGTATGCATGTATCATTTTTTATGATTTCCCATTTACTGAATTCTTTATTAATTGACCAATTATGAGTCCTAATTGTTTTTGATGAGAGGGCCACCACTCCACGTGGTACCCCATTTCATCCACAGGCTTTTTGTGCAGTGTATTTCACAGTTGTGTTCAAAGTTCTAGTTTTGTCTCTGTCTGTGGCTTTCTGACTCAAGTGAAGAAGACATTTTACATCTTTGGGCCTTGTTATTTTCATTTATAAAAACTAGGGACTTGGACTGGAAGTTGTAAAAGGGACTTTTTAAATTCTATGATTTTAAAATTTTCATCAAATAATCTGGTTTATCTTCTCTCAGCTGTTTGGTTTGTAGCTGAAACCCTTGGGTTTATCTGTGCTTTAGCTCTGACTTAACTTGAAATTAAAGTTTGTGTGTCTCACAGCTGCTGGCTGCCCCTAACCAGGGAATTATGACTCAGATATTTGAAGAACGCTGGAGTCAGGGAGCAGGATTTCAGGTCTGATTGACATTATCTAGCTGGGTGTCCTTCAATGAATCTTTTAATCTCCTTGGGTCTTAGTTTTCTCATTTATAAATTATGAAGTTGGAATCGATAATCTTTAAGGTTCCTTTTAGCTCTATAACTCTTTGATATCATAATTTTAATTCAAGGAGTATTCAACTTTAAGGAATATTACATCTCTCCTCAAGGTGAGAAGAAAGATATTACAGGTACACAGGATATCTATGCATGTACCTGTATATTACAATGAGTATCTTTCCAAGGAGTTGAAAGTACCTATTTAAGTCCTGTAATTTGCCTAATTTCCCCCCTTTTTATGCAACTCTAAAATCTAAATTTAGGAATAAATTGCTTTTTGGGGGGATGACCCTGTCTCAGTCATTGATCTAACCATCTACCCCGCCAGACACAGTGAGTTCCCACTCTGTTAGGGACATTGTGCAGGGTACTAAGGAGAGTTCCAATGTCTCACACACTGGGAGGAATCAGACTCGAAGTCAGATCGATTATAGCCTGGTGACAGAGGTTAGAGCCAAGTTCAGGAATGGGCACAAGGAAAGAAGTGATTATCTTTGTCTATAGGATGAAGATTTTTGAGCATAAGTGACCCTTGAGGCACTTCATGAAGTTTCAGAAGAGTAAGGAGTTTGTTGGATAGAGAAAGTTGGGAGAGCATGTCATGCAGAGAGAATACCCTGTTCCTAAATGCAAAGGCATAGAAGGCATGCCTTATTTGGGAAAAGGTGAAAAATTAATCATGTTTAAAATGGAGAGCAAGTTGGGGAGATTGTGGAATGGAAGCGTGGGAAAGTACATGGAAGAGAAAAGAAAAAGTAAAGGTCATTTTATGCCAAGCTAGAAGCAAGAAGGAGTCAATAGGAGTTTCCTTTGGAAGAGTTAACTCTGGCAGATATTAGGAGAGCATGAAGTGGATGTACGAGGCTTGGTGGAAGGAAAAGACAGAGAGAGAGATTCAAGAGATAATGAAGAGAAGCAGATGTGGTTCAAGCATTTGGGCACCTGCCTCCCACATGGGAGGTTCCAGGTTTGATTCCCAGTGCCTCCTAAAGAAGACAAGCAGACAACGAGTGGACATAATGAGCGGAGACAACGAGCAGACAAAATGAGCAGAGATAATGAACAGACAGATAAGGGTGCCATCTCAGGGCGGGGAAGGAAAAAAAAATAGTGAAGACTGAACTAAGGCAGTAGCATTTGGCAGACATTTTGCAAAAAGAATTTCATTGGCTTTTATAATTGAGTGTTCTTTCCCAAACCACCCTAATGTACCCCTGGGCAAGGGTGGCTGGGGGCGGGTAGGCTTCTAGGTCACTGAATGTATCTTGGTTCAGTCTCTAGAGTAATGAGGAATATTTTTACAATAATAGAGAGTTCCTGACCATCATCATTAGTAGCATAAAAAAACATCACATTTTTAAAGCACATTTAAACAGAATTTACAAGGATTCAACAGACTATAAAGTGGATTCTTTTCCCTCTCAAGGCTATGAATACATTGCAAAATCTAGGGCAGTTAAATACTGTATTTAAATTCAGATGTGATATTTACATATGTTACTTATTCTTTTTATAAAGATCAGCCCTAGTGAAATTTAATTAGTTTTTGCAAGTTTATATAGTGTGTGTACTCGGGAGGATGGTTTAAACTAACTTGACTAAATTCTCCAACCCTACCAGGACAGAGGTATATCAGAACTAGGTTTGACTGCAATTGACAGAAAATTTAAATAACAATGTCTAAGAAACGAGATAGTTTATCTGCTTGATAAAAATATGTAGTGCAAAGCTGGGAGAGCAACTTCATGAAATCATGGGGAACTGAGTCTCCTAACTAACTGCTCCACTGTCCTTAGCCCATGACTTCCACATCGTGATCCAAGATGGCTGCTAGAGCTCCAAACATCACATCCTTATTTGAGTCAGTAGGAAAGAGGAGAGGATGCAGACAGTTGTTACTCTTTCCCTTTAAGGAGTCCTCAGAAGTCATACATGTCACTTCTGCTTACATACAACTGGGCAGAATATATTCATATGGCAGCAAGGCAGCCTGAAAAATATAATCATTATTCCAGGTGGTGTTATTCTGGCTAATAACTGATGGGTCTGTAATTAAGAAAGAAGAGCCAAATGTGTATTAAAAGCTAATTAAACTAGTAGTCTCTGATAGAAGAACTGGACAAAGTGTGGTAATTCTGGTGGGATCAAAGTAATTGCTTTAGTAGTCTAAATGACCAATTAGTGACCAGTTCCACAATTTTAAAAACATCACCTGCAGGAGTGTAAACTGAATGGCTTGTCACTCCAGTTTTCTTATCTCATTGAATTATACACATACATATACATACATATACATACATAAATACATATATATGTAGAACACATATTTTTTAAAGAACTTTAAAATGAGAAAGATTCATGTGGTTATTTAACTCTAGAATAGCTTCCATCAATTCCTTCCCTCTCTCTATATATAGATGGAAAACTCTTAGATTATTTGAGTTCTTTTGGGAAAAAGATGATAGGTGATATATACATATATATTCTTTTAGCATTAGGCAGATAAGTATTTTATATTACTACATAAACCACACTCCCTTCCCCAGCACTCACCCACCAACCCTACTATCCATAGCATTCTTCCTCCTTCCAGACTTATGAACCTCACACCCTTCTGCTGTCCCCGGCATTCTGTGCCTCACCTAGCTCTGTCCACTCTAGGAGGCTGCCACTGCTTCACACCATTTGCCCCCAGGGAAAAATGAAAAACTTAATCTTAACAAATCAATCTGCTATTCTGGATTAAGAAGTACTCACGTTTGATTTGTCATGCCTCTCTCCCAAGTCACATGTGAGTTTGCAAACAATAGCCTTGTGTCACCAGAAAGATGTTAGCAACTCAAATTACAGCCTTGGCAGGCTGGCTGAGGGAGATGACTTTGGAGTGTCAGGGCCTCATAGTGCCCTTTAAATAGTTCTACATGGAGAAGAAGTGGGAGTTAGGCATTTTTTATGCTTGAACATAGGCCAGGTACACACAGACCTGTATGTGTATTAATAGCTCATATGTTAGGTAGGCACTATATGAAACTTAAAATAGAGAAGAAAACACATTAAAATAAGAATGGTAGGTTGGCTGTTTGTCTCAAGAAGGCTGCCATCCATTCCTCCCCTCCCTCTATGTGGTGCCATCTCTCCATGGAGAGGTGGAGCCTATTCCTCCCTGCCCTCTTGAATCTGGGCTTGTCTTAGTGACTTGCTTGACCAATGAATGTGAAGCCTTGCACCCCCTTCACCCTTTTGGAATGCTTGCTTTTGGAATGCTCACTTGGAAGAAACCACCTTCTTTGTAAGAAGTGCAACCATCCTTAGTTCCCCTTTGTGATGGTTACATTCACGTGTCAGTTTTATAGGTTATGGTGTCCTCTTGTTTGTTTGAGCAAGTACTGGCCTGTTACAGGGAGGGTATTTTGTGGACTTAAATCATTACTCAAATGATTGCATCTGGGAAGCAGGTGTGGCTCAATGGATAGAGCTCCTGTTTACCATGTGTGAGGCCCCGGGTTCGCTTCCCGGGGCCTCCTTGTGAGGGCAGGCCAGCCCACACGGTGCGGTGGGCTGATGCAGCGGGACCTCACAGCAAGGGGGAGATAAGCAGACAAGGAAGAAACACACAGCGAATGGACACAGTAAAACACAAGCAGCAAGGGGGGGATAAATAAATAAATAAATCTTTAAAAACAAAAACAAAAACAAATGATTGCATCTATGACTGATTCCATCTACAATCAACAAAGGAGATTGCCTTTAGCAATGAGACAAGAGTCATCCAATCAGTTGAAGGTCTTAAAGGGAAAACTGATGATTTCAGCTGCCAGAAAGAAGAATTTCTACCTCTACTTTAGTCAGCCAGCTTCTCTTGGGGAATTCACCGAAACCTTCATCAAAGTTCCCAACTTACAACCTGCCCTTCCCCACAGTGATGCAAACCAATTCCTATAATGCATTTCAACCATCTTGTAAGAAGCCCAAGTCATGTGCAGAGACCCTGGAGGAAATGACCCCTGTGAAAAGAGGGAGAAAGGCCAAGAGTGAAGACGCCATCTTGGAAATGGGTCCTCCAGCCCACCCCACCTACCTGAGACCATGTGGATCAGAGATGAGCCACACAGCTGAGCTTTTCTCAAATTCATGATGCCCAAAATGGTTAGGAAAGTCCCTGAGGTTTTGGGAAGATAAATACCTGGAAAAATATTTTAAAGGGAGAATGTAATATGGAGAAATGTGGATGGGAGACAAGCAAGAGGAGGGTTGAAGGCTTTAAGATGATCTGGAACACTACCAAGTCATTAATGTGAAGCTGAATTTCAATGAATGAAAAGCTAGGTGATAGGGAGCCAAATCCATGAAGTGAAAGTTAAAAAACCCAACAAAACAAAATAAAAAACCACACCTACCTAAGAGAAAAGTAGGTTAAAAAAGAGGGACATTTCCAAAAGTTAAACAAGAATCTCAGGAAATAGGGGAACTCCAATTGCATTGCAATTAATTTGCTTATAATCATCGCAGAATTGTGTAAAAACCAAAACAGTATAATGTGAAACAGGAAGGGGGGGAGACTTATTCACATTTCACATGTAAGAACTAATTATTGAGCATCTATGTGGGCTAAAAGTTGGCAATTTATAGATGGAGGAGACGTGATTCTTGTCCTGTGGAGCTCATAAACAAACACATTACTTATATTTTTCCCCCAAGAAAGACAACTAGATGAAGAAACATTGGAAACTCTAGTTTTTAGGGGAATAGCAACATTTCTCTATGGCCAAGGTGAAATCATGTCTTTAGGAAAAGAAGACAAATATATCAGGAAAATATAGAAAAGCCATTTCTGAAAGCTAAAATGTGAAAAAATGGAATGATGCTAGATGCCTTCCAGTAAAATGGTTTGTTGGCAATTGATGATATTGTAACATTGGATACCTAAGGAAGTTATTCAGTTAGCTGGAGGGGAGCCTGCTATTGCTTTTCTGAAAAAGAGAACAGAGGATTAAATAAGAATTACAGAAGTGTATATTGCTTCCTGTATTTCTGAAAAGTCCTAAATAATTGGCCTCTATTTTAAAACTGTAGGTTATTTGTTGTCAAGAATCACAACTTAAGTTTTAAAGTATATTATAAGAAAGCAAAAGATCTGCAGACATACCTGCCCCCACTTTTTAAAATAATAATTTTTATTATGGAAAAGTTCAAACACACACACAAAACTAGAAAACTACAATAAACATGCATATACCCGTTACTCATCCTCCATTATCAAGTCATGGCCATTTTTGGTTCATCCACACCCACACCTACCTCTGCCTTCCCCCACCACTGGACTCTTGTGAAGCAAATATAACCACAATACTATTTATGCCTTAAAAACAAAAACAAAACCAAGAAAATGCAATATTTTTAAAAAAGAATTATTTTGCATTGATATGGATTTTCACATTCAGAATGAAATCTGCTGAAAGTGGGGTATTCCCTTTTTTGCAATGTAGGGGAGGAAAAAATTGATTTTTTTTTTAAACTCCAAGATTTACGTTAGAAGTAAAGAATAAAAGGAGGTATAATCACCGAAACCCCTACTCATTATATGGTTTTAGTCCGTTTCTTCATAACCATATTTTTCTTTCCTCTAAATCGGTCTAATCGATTTTATAAACTTTTCTTCAATCCCACCTCCCTGACTTCCTCCACTCCACCCATTGCCAATGTCCCTTTCTTTACCTGTGGCATTTTACACTTGCAAAGAACTGCTAATGGATGACAACAAAAGGACTGCTAATCACACCAATTAAGAGGTGTGAATGTCACCCATTACCTACCAGCTTTGTTACTGAACATGTTAATTAGTAATTGTACAGGTGCAGGCTTTTAAGTTCACAAGGTTAACACTGAAGCACAGCTTTGTTTTGGCTGTTTGTTTAAATATTGAAAAATCATGGGTAAAGGGCTAGTCTACTTTGAAGAATTAACAGATATCATTGCTGTACTTTCTCAGATGGAATATCTTTAGGTTGACTTTTAAACAATAAAAATGACCTTCCAAGGAGCGAGTCTCTGGTCAATCTATCACAGGGCAGGTGTTTGTGCTTTGGGCAGTGAAGTTGCCTTATGTCACAGGACCATGAACTCTACTGAAAGGTCATCTGAGGGCACTAGGCTAGAAGTGTGTAGAGATACGCAAACGAAAATCCTTTATAGGGATTTTTGTAAACCCAAAGTTTCCATATTAATCTCTTCCTGCAGGATTTCCTCATTCTTTGATTCAGTGTTATAGATATGTTCTCCAGATTTCCTTTTAAAAGTGTTTGACTAATAAAACACCAGGATGAATGACCCGGTTTCAGAATCACATACTCTCATCTTTATAGCAAGCTCACTTGCACCCTGACTTGCCTCTAATTAGAGAAGCTAACTCTAGCCCATTTTACAGAGAGGGCAACTGAGGTCCAAGATATTACACGACTTGCCAAGGCCCTTAAACCAAGAGTAACCTAGATTTGCAAAGAGAGCCAGATTTCGGGAAGAGTTAACCTTCAATTGTTCTCTAACTGAATGAGTAATTACTATGAGGAGCCGGTAATTTTTAGCTTGTCCTCAGGCCTACTGAAATATCTTCGCTCTCTCCATGCATCTGTAAGAGCAACTGTTGTTTTCAGTCATTCAAGGGGAAAGTGTGCGGTAAGTGCCTCTTCTATTTTTGTGGTAGACTCCACAACAAATAAAGAAAGACTCTCTGGGAAGCCCGAGGGTGGCAACTTGGAGCCTAAACGGCAAGGTTTTGAGAACTGCTGTGCGGTCATACAACAATGGATGGATTTGAGACCCAGTGACCAGAGTCACATTTGAGTTAATTGACCCTGGTCTTGGGTGATGTGTGACGGCCTTGCTCCTGCTCCTTCCCCATAAGCACGTATTACCTGCTTCACAGCAAGAGGTAAGAGGGAGGCATCACGGAAAGACAGCTGGGAATACAGGAGGCCCTCCTCTTTAACCACACGGGATACATTTAACCGTTTACCTGAGTAAATGAAAGAATATACGGCAAACTCTTAGCTTGTGCCTGGCCCACTGTCAGTGCTCAAGAAATGGTAGCCATCGTTGCTAGCAGCTTCACCACCACCAGGGATATTTGCATCTTATATATCATAGCCATAAAAACAACTAACATTCCCATTGGGCTTCAGAGTTTTCAAACAATTTCAAAATATTATATTATTTCATAATTCATCTACCCGGTAGGATAGATGTGAGAAATATTCCTATTTTACAGGTAAAGAAATTTAGACAGCTTGTGTGAGATCACGGGGTGAGTACCAGAGGTGAACGTGGTCCACATGTCGGGACAGATTCTATGCCTATTTTTTTTTACAAAGTGCTTCTATTTTGCATTTAAAATTCGTTTTTAGGTTGTCATTATTGTTTTACAATGACAAGAAAGGTTCAGTACAGAAAACTTAAAAAATATATGTAAGCATGTTTTTAAATAAAAATCTGTAACTCTAACTCTCAGACAGAACTGTTATTAACATATTGGTATGTAACTTCAAGGATTATATTCTTTATATGCATAAAGATTTTAAAGATTAAAATGGAACTTTATTATGCAAACTGTTTTGGAAATGGCTTTTTCATTTATTATTATATTTAAAACATTTTTTCTATACAAATACATATTTAATTTCATCATAATTTTGTTAGGTGAATAATATTCCTTTGTGTAGGTTTTCCACAATTTAACAAATTCCCTGTTTTTGCATGTATTGGTTGTTTCTAATTTTCCATAATTATAAAAAAAACTATGATGAGTATTCTTGTGGCTAATTTCCTTTAGATAAATTTATAGAATTTTTGAGTGGAAGGTAATATATATGTATTAGCATTCATTGCAACACAAAATATGAATTGCCACGAACTTACCAACTTAAAGCAATACACTTGTTATCTCAGTTTCTGTGGGCCAGGAATATGGGCATGGCTGGGCTGGTGGCAGTCAAGGTGTAGGTGGGGACTGTGGTCTCATCTGAGGCTGTGTGGGGAAGGATTTTCTTCCAAACTCATTCATTTGTGGGCAGGATTCATTTCCTTGCTGTTGCAGGACTGAAGGCCTCATTTTCTTGCTCCCTATGGACTAGAGGGCACCTTCAGCTCCTAGAGACCACCTGAAGTTCCTTGCCAAGTGGGTCTACCACATAAGCAGTTCACAACATGGCAGCTTGCTTCTTCAAAGGCAGCCAGGGAGAGAGCGAGCTACTCCAGCAGAGGTGGTACAATCTTATGTCATACAATCACAAACATCCTGTCTCTTTTGCCATATTTTATTGGACATAAGTCACAGGTCCTGCCATGCTCAAGGGGAAGGCATCACTTAGGTTGTGAACCCCCAGAAGAGGGAGTCATGGGGCCACCTGGTGTTCTGTCTGTATACTACATGTTTAAAGCTTTCATGAATATTACCAAACTGCAAAATATACCTTGTGGTGGTGAAGTTCATTTGTCAATTGACTAGGTTATGTTATCCAGTTGTCTGGTCAAGCAAGCACTGGCCTAATTGTTACAGTGAGGTGTTCCATGAATTTAAATCACTAGTCAGTGGATTGCAGCTATGGCTGATTCCATCTACAATCAACAAAGGAGATTGCCTTCAGCAATGCCAGGAGTCTCATCCAATCAGAAGAAGTCCTTAAAGGGAGAACTAATGATTTTGGAAGTCAGAAAAAAGAATTTCCAACTCTACCTCAGCCAGCCAGCCAGCTTTTCCTGTGGAATTCAATATCACCTTCTACCAGTTTCCACCTTGCAGCCTGCCTTACTGAACTCATACTTTCTCAATCCCCATGGTCATGTGAGTCAATTGCTATAATAAATCTCTTAATATTTACATATGTATTCCATCAGTTTTGTTTCTTTGGAGAACCTTGACTAATACATACCTCTATTTAGCACATAAGCAGCTTGCTCTTTTCTCTACATCCTTTACAAAATTGCATATCATCATTTAAAGAAAACAATTTGCCAATTTGATAGGAGAAAAGGATACATTGAATTTGAATGTATTTTTTTTACCACTGAAAATAAACATATTATACTCTTTGGTAATTTTATTCTTTTCTTTCTGTCATTGCCTGTCATGTCCTTTGAGTGGGCTTTTATAGTATTAACTTTTTTGTTGTTGTTACACTTTTTGCTACTATTTCCCCCTCATTTGACAGTTCATCTTCCTTTCATTTGGGGCATATTTAAGTGCACAGCTTATTTGATTTTATTTTAGTTATGACAATTTGGATTTGGTGAATCCCCCAAAAAGTTTCTTTTTTAACTAATCCATTCCAGTGGGTGTGAGACTTTTGATTGGACTACACCAATTGACTCAGGTTGAGTCTCCAATTTTTTGCTGGGTCTTATATAAATGGAGACATAGAAAGAGAGACACAGAGAAAGGAAGCCACCATCTTGATCCTGCCACATGTGAGAGAGGACTTCAGGAAAACAGAGAAGCCCCGAAAAGACTGAGAGAGGTTCTGGAGTCTGGAATCAGCAGAGCACAGAGCACAGTGGCACTGGCCCACTGAGCAACTCAAGGCTGAAGAGATGAGCCATATGCATGATAGCCCACAGCTGAACTTGGAAAGAAAGCTGAGACTGAGAGAGGAGGCCAGGAAAGAGACAAGCCCTATGTCTGGTTGCTCACAGCTGAGCTCTGGGAGATGGTAGATTCTGGAGGGGAAGGCAGGGACCTCGGCAGAGATTGGCCGCCATCTTTCTTCATTACGTGGCAGGACTCCAGGATCACCAGCAGCTGACTTTGATGAGAAAGCATCTCTACTGGTGCCTTGATTTGGACATTACATGGCCTTGGAACTGTAAGCTTTTACCCTTAATAAAATCCCCATTGTAAAAGCCAACCCATTTCTGGTACTTTGCATAGGCAGCCCTGTGGCAAACTTAGACAGCAGTCAAATCAGACAATTTTTACCTTACTCGTATATAATTGGCCACCATGTGGAGTGTATTCCTGCCCCAGCATTACATAAATATTTCAAAAAACTTTATAAAGTAATTTATGGTTTGTTTTTACATTTAAATTTGCATTTACTCTCTGATATTTATTTGGTATATGATATTAAGCAGAGGCTTATTATTATTATTATTATCACAAATGGCTGGTTAGCTTCTAGGAATTTCTAGACTTAAAAGAATGAAGCATCTGAAGGAAAGAATTGGGGCTTGTAGAGTCTCAGGAGAGGCAGAACAGATATTTATTTGGTAATTGGTAGCTTAGCTTTATCCTTATAGGAAGCTGTCTACTACATATACCTGTTAAAGCTCTTCCTGTGGTATGCCACACATTTACTTTTTTGTCTGTGAACATAGCAGAGAGGTAATGCAAGTTACCCTGGGATAGTCACTGTAAGCTCAATCTGACTGAATATGAAGACCATCCCCTGGCCCACTTTCCCAGTGTGGCAGAATCTGCATACTATTCCACAAAATGCATTCTCCCCCTTTGCCTTGTAAGAATAAAACCCTGGAGTTGGAGCTGGGTTCATCAACATCCATTTACAGTCTACATTTCCCTACCTTCTTTGCACCCAGTCATGGCCACGTGCCTAAGATCAGGCCAGTGGGATGTGAGTGAACGTGATGTATGTAATTTCTTGGTCATCTACTTACAGATGGTTTCTTGTGATTCTTTTTTCCATTTCTTGTGTGCTGGAACATGCACATGGAGGAGACATTTGACCATGAAGACAAAGGCAACAGCTTAGGGCAGTGGTTCTCAAAGTGTGGTCCCCAGACCAGAAACATCAACATCACATGAGAACTTATTAGAAATGACAATTCTTGGGTCTTGCCCTAGACTTACTGAAACTGGAGGTGGGACCTTCCAGGTGATTCTGATGGACCAAAGCAGGGAACAGTAAACTGTTGCCAGTAGGGCAAATCTAGTGGATGGCCTGTTTTTGTATAGCCCATGAACTAGGAATGGTTTTCACATTTTTAAATGACTGCAACAGCAGCAACAAAACCAAAGAAAAGTAAGTGGTGGAGATTGTAGGTAGCCTGCAAAAACTGAAATATTTGCTATCTGGCCTTTATAGATAACGAACGTTTGCTAACCTCTTCATTAGATTGAGAACTACTGCCATAGAGATTACTGGGATCAATAAGGTAGAAAGAATCTAGTACCCTGAATAATTTTGTGGATCATACCTGCTCTGCCAATGCAGACCACTCACCTCAGAACTTCTACACAAGAGAAAATTAAACTTCTATCTTAATTAAACCTCCATATTTGGGGCCTTTTGTTAGAGCAGCTGAGCCCATACCCTAATAATGGAACTGCTAAGAAGTGGCCACTATGAAATATGTTGATCTCCTTTCCCACACCTCACCTCCCCCCTCACCTGGTAGTGCAATGTCATCCAATGGTCTGTGGTTTATTTTATGTCTCTAACACCACATCTCTTCTGGTGGATTTCTTTAAAGATTCAGAATTGGATTCATGTGACAATGCTCTACATATTTTGAGTCCCAGATGCTTTGGAAAAGTTTATTGAAGTTTCAAGATCATGTCCAATCTACCTGGCTAAAATAATTCCTTCAAAAGTCCTTTGCTCAGTTATCTTGTTGTACTTACATATCTTCATTCTGAAATATTGAATCAAAATGTTTATAATACTAGCATTAAACCTTTCTAATTGGAGCAAATAGATTCATCCTTGTTTGAAAAGGTACATTGAGTGGCATCAGGATTTGATGGTGATGCCTGGAGCTGTCCACCGTGGGATTTCATTTTCAGGAGGTATTTATGATTTAGGCCAGATGCATAAGACTACTGTAATTTGGGAGGTGACGAAGAGATTTAAATGGACTTGTAAGGAGTGGGTCCTGTATCTTCAACTATCTGTGCTCCCAATGCCATATAAACCATCCTGCCTGGATCAAGAGATGGGGTAATGGTGACTCTGCCTCCGGAAGCCTTTTAAAGCAGAAGGATGAGATAGGGTGCTTCTGACCTTTGTTAGCAACATAATTCAGTTAGTAAATACAGCTCTTCCCTAGGTCTCCTTGGAAATTTATAAAGCAAACAACATGCAGAGCAGTGAAGCCTGGTTTCTTGGGGAGCACCATGTCCCAGGTAGGGCACCACACACATAAGCAAAGCTCAAATCTGGGGCAGGCTGTGGTGGGCGCATCAGCGAGGCAAGGGGGGCTTGTGTTGTGGGGAGATGCGATGGCTCTGCTGCGTACCATAAACATGACTGTGACCACAGGCTCGCTTGTGTCATTTTGTGTGCAGTAATGAAGCCTGACGAGAGGTCTCCTGCTTGCCGATAGCCGGCTGTTGTCCTAAAAATGCAAACCATTGCCTCAGGCCATGGACTCGGGAACAGGCAGAGGACAGAGGCTCCGGCTGGGCGCCCCATTGCTTGCCCTCCATTCAGCACTGGCAACTTGGATGTAGAAAGCTGGTCTTTACCCTTGTACATAAGGACACAGAGAAGAGAGGGATTTTTAAGGCCCCAGAGGCCGATGGTTTTAATCCTGCCTTTTTGCTGAGCAGATATTAAAGATGGGAGGAGGGAGGTGCCCACCACCAATCCTCAATCTCACTATGTTTTCTCATGCAAAATAAAGTCTTTGGAACATGAGAGCTGCATTTCCCCCTTGGTCCCCCACACCTCCCTCCATCCCCTTCTTCTTCTATATAGAGTAGGCAAGTCAGTCACAGTCATGCTTTCATCCTCAGCAAGTTTTTTTGCAAGGATAACTCAGTACTAGCTGGGTAGGGCAGCTCTGGGGGTTGCGGCAGCCACAAACCCCTGCCCCATTTTAGAAACCCTAGACCAGAGGAAGCCCCTTGACCAGAGTTGGCTGTGCAAATGGATTTGTCCCTATGTGCAGTGTTTCAGTTGTTTGCTTTGTTTTGAAATGTTGCCTTCATGCTTCCCAAGCAGCCTGCTGGCCCTAAGGCTGCGATGATTTTCTTGACTCTTGAGGAAAGGCAATATTTGAGCTGTAACTTGTCCCCATTCACTGTGAGGTTCCTGCATCCACTGCCCACATTTGAAGAACTCTCCTGCTCCTGGTGTCAATCTTCTTGTAGGCAAACCCCCAAAGTGGAAAAAAAAAATGCATTTTTCCTTGTGTTTTTAGGCATCTGTGTGTTCTATGGAATTCTTGACAGACAACAAAGGATTAAAAATTAAACTGTCGATTTTCTGCTGTCAAGGAAACAAGCTGTTCTTCCCATTTAAGTTTCCCTTGGTGAGCCTGGTAAAATTTTTATTAAGGATTGATGAGTACAGTCAGTCCCTCACAGGAGAACTCACCTGGAGTCATCTCCAGAGCCTCCGTGTGCCACAGAGAAGACTTGGTGTAAGTTGTAAAAGCCCCTGATTCCCTGGAAGACCTGGAGAATCAGTTGAACATAATCTTTCACACTGAGGTGCTCCTGAGCATCTCTGGAATAAGAGCCATAAAGCAAACACCACATCTGTACAGCACATCAAGGTTTAAAAGCCCTTCCACAAAAACCGCCAAACTGGATCCCAAGTAACCCCTGGCAAGTGGGCTGGACAGACAATTCTGTGGGCCAGAAGGGAGCAAATGGGGCCCAGGGAGGCCTAGAGTAGAAGACTAATCTGCTGTCCCTGTTAGGATTTCAGGCGCAGTGCTGATGGCATGTAATCGCCCCTCTCCGCACTTCTCGATTTTTCCTTTGCACACTTTCTTCTTTATTCTCTATTATTTATTTGCTAGTTACTTTCCTTAAAATTCCACTTTCCAGGGGAATTCAGCATTAGTCCAGGCTTTTCTCCTTGTTATGCTCGTATCCTCATTTATTCTATCTCTTTTTCTTGTTTGGGAGCCAACTTCGCCTGATTTCAGTACAGCTTAATAAAACTGAATTGTGTCTGCGTATCCCACAATTAGTAGTACTCTGCATCATTTTCAAACTAACTTAAATTTTGTTCTCTTAATCGAACCTCACAACAATCTTGTAAGATCGGGATTCTCAAATTATTCTTAGCTAGGCTCTAGGTCTTCCTGCTTGTCTTGCACTCTTGACAGCTGGCTGATTACTAGCATATGTTCACAGATGCACAATGCCTAGCCTGTATTTTTCTGAAGCCTGTAAACCAGCAGATAAGCTCTGATATGCACTCCCCAAATCTTAAGTCAAATAGAATTGTATTCCTATGTCAAGAATATGAGCAAAGTATTATATTGTTTCAGAGAAGTGAGCGATTTTGGGGGCGTTAAGGAGTGTGGAGAGTGATTGGTCACTGCCTTTGGCATCTAGAAACCTGAGCTGAATCTCAACCTCATTATTTGCTGGCTGCTGACATGGGACAAGTTATTTAACCTCTCTAAGTTTTAGATTCCTTTCTATGTCTCCTTCCATCTTCTGCAGAACTGAGGAAGAATCAGCCTGAGGTAGACAGGTAGTTAAGAGGTCCTCGCAGCATCCAGCAGCATACCTTGCCAAGGAGACCATGGCAGTGTGTATTTAAGGTGCCAAGTTGTAGTATATTTCTGGAGTCCCTTGATAAGGAATGATGTGGTCAAGAAGCTGCAGGAGTAAAGGTGCTGGGGAGTTAGAATGGGGGTAGAACATAGGATTTGGAATACTCAGACCTGATGTTCAGTCCCAGTGTAGGTATGGAGACTTGCTCCTTCACAACCTTGAGCAAAGAATTAAAACTTTTTGGGTCTTAGTTACCATCTCTGAAAAAAACAATGCATGTAATATAAACACTTTTTCCACTTACCTCATGCATTCTTCTGAGGATAAAGTAGGGCCATGAGTGAACATGCAGTTTGGAAACTCTAAAGGCTATATAAATATGAATCACCAAAGAACTAAAACTTTCTAATGTGAAGTAAAATCATGATTTGCCTCATTGGCTGGAGTGACTAGTGGAAATAATTTATTTCTAGAATGGACACAGCTTATATCCGGCCTAGAGCCTCTATAGACCAACATTCTTCCAGCCCATCTTGGTTTTTTAATCCATTGACTTTCCCGCATCTCCATCTGAGTAGTCCTAGTGTTAAGAGAGGATATGAACCCATGGGTCTCAACAGCTTAACACACTTGATCCAAAAAAACAAAAGAGAGCCATTTCCCCCATTGTAGCATTAGTTTAATAGCTATAGTCAGTATGCCCATATCTCCAGCTAGGGCATAGAATGAGATCACATTGATTTTGATGTTCAAATTATAATAACTGCATTTTATCCAATTTCTACCTTCCCTGCAATGCCCTATGGTAAGACCAAGTTCATCAGGCACTTGCTCAGTCCCAAGAGCAGCCCTCATAGATTATATCACCTTACAGAAGAAGAAACTAGAACATCTGTTCAGACTACCAAAAAGACCCTTTCTCTGTGGCTGTTGCTACCACTGATAGCAAAAAGCAGAATTTTAGTAGCCGAGGCTCTGTCTGTTGACAGACTACTCTGCCAGGGCTGTCATGGGGTCAGGGGTAGGTTCTTAGTATGTGGGTTGCTGAAAGGAGGAGATCATCTTACTTGTGGGTGCTCCATGCCCAAGGATGCAGAATTAGAGCCCTAGGTAAGCAGCTCTTTCAGTTCTCATACCTGCAGCCATGCCCTGGGAATGCAGTAGTTTCAGTGCCAGAAGGAAACTGAGTCTTGGCAAATTCAGGGCCTTAGGCCAGTCCCCCTCTCCAACGACCCAGATGTTGGAGTTGGACCACCAGTTTTGAACTGTCCTTTCCTTATAGTGACTTTCCACCAAGGGGGTCCTTTTGCCTCTTCTCCAGGCAGCCCCTCTTGGACTCATGCTCAGCACAGAAAGCATCAAACTACAGACCAAGGGCCACATCCATCCTGCCACCTTTTTTAATAAAAGAAGTTTTATTGGAACACAGGCACGTCTTGGGTTTTCATATTGTGTTTTGCTGCTTTTGCGCAGCAGAGTTGTGTGGCAGTGATAAATACCTGTGGCCCACAAAGACGAAAATATTTACCGTCTTGATCTTTATAGAAAAAATTGCCGACATCTGTGACCATCAAAAACGCTATAGAGACTGATTATCAAAGTAAGATCATCTTGGTCCTGTTCCTCTTCTTGCTGAAAAGTTCCCTAATCAAATAAATTGATGGATATAAATTAATGCATGTGTGAAGGCCATCAGCTAATGCCAATCATCAAAATCAGCTACACTCCAGGTTCTTATTGAACAAAAAATATATTGTATATTTTATACTGTTTTCCCAGAGGAATGTTTTTTTCCCAGAACAAAGAAGATGAGCTCCAAGTTGACTTGATGTCTCCACTTCCCAAAATAGAAATACACAGCAATTTTTAAATAGAAAACTGTTCTGACTCACCAGTATTCACAAAACACTCCAAAGAATAGGGAGACTTTTTGTAGGGCATGCCCAATGGTGTCTCATAATAAATAAGTAATAGCACTATTAGTGACTTTTGGTGATTTTTGGATCATTAAAAAGATTAAAAGACAGGACATCAATCTTTCTCGGAAGATTTTTGAATAGTAATCTTGATATTGAAAAAATTCATGAGATAAGGCGAGGTTTAAAATAGCATTAGAGTCATGTTGACCCAGCTGATTAAAAATTAGAAAAATTCACAATGTCGTTTGGCTTTTCCTCTCTCCCTTCAAGAGCCTTGTCGTACAACAGCCTGAGCTAAACATGCTGTGTCAATATCATCTTTTACATTTCCCGGGTGTTTTCTCCTTAGATCGTGCAACAACCCTGTCATTATTTTAAATATTTTTGCCTGTAAATTGCAGAATACTTGATCTGATTTTAATAGGACCCATGTGTGAAATCCTTTATTATTTTTTTAAAATCTATCTTTCTGATTCTTTCTGCTCTTTAGTACAGCACAGCTTGGTAGCACTAGGTACGTCTTGTTGAAAGTATGTCCATAAATATGTCCCTTGCAGCGTGGAACAGCTTGTTAAATTGGCAGTCCTCAGCAGTTTGCCTAGAAAAGTTTGCCTCACTTGTGATAGCCCAAATGTAGGGCAGAACACAGCATAACTTTCTATCTAATTTTACCAATTGACATATTCTTCAAATTTTTAACTACCTCATGTCTTTTACTTACAGTGCCACCACCTGATTTTAAAATGGCTAAATCTCCTCACAATTGCCAAGTATGAATAGGAAAATCATCTTTTATTACTGAATATTGAGTTGAGAGAAATCAAAGAAAAGAATAATGTTAAAACAGGACACTGGAGCTCTGTAAGGAAATGTGTCAGGATAGGACCGAGGTCACCGATTTCTGTTTCAGAGGTGGAATTGGTACTCTCTTCATCACAGGAAAGTCCTCCCTTAGTCTTTCAAGTTTTATTGATTTACTCTGATTTTCCTCTTTCTCTGGGTAGGATCCAATAGAACTGGGGCTGGTAAGTATAGAAGGACTCTCAATCCAAAATTGAATGTCACTAGGACTAACCTTGATGCCACAGCCGTTTGCCCTCATGCCTGTGAGGGAATACCTGGTTCTCTCCCTCCTTGTGTCTATAGGACATGGGCAGGCAGCACCTCCTCTGCCTCCAGGCCTTGGAATACCAGGAAAACCTCTGTTGTCAGCTTGTCATCATACTGTTTAAAATTTGCCAGCCTCGCCCTAGAGAAAAACAATACAACCCAACAAGACCTAACATACCACATATTTGAACATGGCATCCATGAAGGGACTCAGGGCTTGGTGAGAAACACAGCACAATGTTGGTGTATCCAGAGTCACTATATTGGTGACTACACCCTTCAATGACCCTGAAAAGAATGCATTCCCATGCTTAGTTCCTGTCTGCAGATCTGACCCCCTCCCCCCATTAAAGGGTTTGCCTGTCTCTGAAGAACTTATTTAAAAATATTATATGAGCAGCGATTCTTGAAGACAGCTTTCATAGAAATGTTGAAATGCAAAATAGACTTTCTAGAAATGACACCCAACTTTTTACCCTCTTCTTAAATATGCTTTTCTAACTTGGTAAGTTCCACTGTGTTTGGGTCATTTTAGTTTTACTCACACGTTACAACCTTTTAAGGGGGAAAACTTTATATTCTACCTCTCTCTTAAGACTAACTCAGAATCTGAAGCTCAAAAGTAGGGGGTTTGAGTCCCACTTACTGAATAATCATCTGGGGGTAATCATGCCAAGTACATATTTCTGGGATCTACTTTTTTTTTTTTTTCCTGGGATCTACTTTTAACTAGCTGAATCAGAGTAGCTCTGGTAGAACCTCAGTGATTCTGATACTCATGAAAATTTGAGACCACCACATCTGATGACCTATACAGAGCTGGTGTTTTCAACACATTTTCATGGAATGAATAAAAATAATTCAAAGGAATAAAGTAGAATCATTAAATCAGTTAAAGCACATTCTTTTTTTATTAAATGTCCTTCAGGCTTTATGTGGATTCAACCATGTTAAAACTGTGACTAAAGGACAATCTAAATTGTGGAACTGTGGTTGATAATTGAAAGAGAAAATCTATTGGTTGGCATTCTGAAGAATATTTTCTTATCCTCTCAGAGGGGTCTGTAAAGCACATTTAAAATAGCTATCCTGGACCATTTTACCTTTTTTTTAATTAAAAAAAATTATTGCCAAAAGCTATATGCCAGAATTGTGTAAAAATGTTTACAGATGCCTTAGGAAGAAAACAGCAGAATGTGGAACTAATTGTGTTGATTCAAGATAATTATGAAACACAAATGACCATTACTTACAACAAGTCCCCTGACAATTAGGGTTTGACACCAGGGATCAAGCTCAAATGAAGAGAGCAGTGATATATTTGTGTGGTGATAATCAAAGTAGAAAATGTACCCTATCCCCAAGTTAATGAAGTTCTTCCATGACATTTCAGTACTCAATTTATACAAGCTTTTTGTTTTGCTACCTTTAAAGCAGGATATTGTTATTTTTTAAAAATCTTGATTTCACTTTGGCCTCTGGGAATAAAGAAAACTGATATTCCATTTCTTCCATATCTGACTTCCTTTTAAGGTGGAAAGTGACATATTTGGGTCAGATTTATTATCATTTCTTCATTTCTTCTCCATGTGAGATTGGTAAATTCAGGGATTGGAACTAGAAGCTCAGAAGAGACCTCCTGGATGCTACAAGATGTTTCAGCACAACAGACCTCAACATTCCTGATGTAATTCAGATAATCATTGAGGTATTTGCAGGCTCTCCTCAACCCACATGAATCTTTTGGTGTATTGTGGTTTGGTAATGTTCTGTTTAGACTAACAAATGGGGTTGAGAACATAGAAAAGGCTAGAAGCATCTAGTGGAAATGACCACTGACAAGAAATAAAGAACTGACTATGATTTTGAGTATTCTGTTGAACAGACATATCTAGGAAAGAGCATTTTCCACCTTTGAAGGAAAATAGTCAGGCATCGTTTTCATAATATTAATTAAAAGAGATGCTGAAAATCAACATATAAGCCCCCAGACCAGTACCATCCAATAGAAATAGAAGATAAGTCACTGATGTAATTGTAAATTTATCTAGCAGGAATTTTTAAAAGTTACAAGAAACAGGTGAAAATAATTTAATAACATATTTTATTTAACCTAATATTTCCAAAATAATATCATTTCAATATGTAATTGATTTAATAAAAATTAATGGAATATTTAATGTTTTTTTTCATATTATGTCTTCACATCTCAACTTGAATTTGTCACATTTCAAGGCTCAATAGCCACATGTGGCTAGTAGCTGCCATATTGGATAACGTAGCCCTGGATTATTAATCCTCCATTCACATATGAGTTCTCTAGGAGGGACTGCCTCTGAAGTATGAATTTCAAAGGAAATAAATGTTGTCATTTCCATTGTGGTCTTGGGGCTGGAATTTGCCCGTGCCTGTGGGTGAATGGCTAGAAACAGGAATACAAGTGAGGAAGTCTGCTCTCCATTGATGCATGTGAAGCTGCCCTTGGTTCTTCTCAGGCTACAGAGGCTGAGCTTTTCTGGAGTGGTTACTAGACCAGTTATTGCATTTACCAGGCTAGGCTGTCAGACACTGCAGCTTGCAATGTTTCATGGCTCTTCTATACTATTGGATGGTACTTGTGTTGGTTTGAAATTATATTACTCCAGAAAAACATGTTCTTAAATATAATCCATTTCTATGGGTATTAACCCATTATAAGCAGGGCCTTTTGATGAGGCTACTTCAGGTAAGGTATGGCCCACTTTAATCACAATGCAGTCATTTACAAACAGAATGAAATTCAGACAGAGTGAGAGAAAGCCATCGGAAGAAGCCAGATGCTGAAATTCATGGAGTCTGGAAGAGATTGGAGACACCAGGAGAGGCTGCCATGTGCATTGCCATGTGACAGAGGGACAAAGAACCAAGGATAGCTGGCAGCCAGCCCCAGAACACCAGTTTTTGGGAAGAAAGCATTGCCTTGATGATGCCTTGATTTGGACTTTCTTTTTTCTCAAAACTGTGAGAAAATAAATTCCCATTGTTTAATCCAACCCATTTCAATGGTATTTGCTTGAGCAGCCCAGAAAACTAAAACAGTACTTTAAGATGTCTTCGTCAGGTTTTTCCCTGCCTTTCTTCATGCCTGTCCCACTTCATTTGCCATCTAACAGCTTCTTATGCCTCTTCTGTCAAAATTGCTGAGCCATGGATTGGTCCTATTCTGGCTCTCACTGTTGGCTGTTTGTTGGGGAGAACTCTCAAGGATCCAGAAATGGATCCAAATCTCACATACAGAATGAATGTTAAGCAGTATCAAAATTCTATTAATTTTTTTTTTTTACCACAGCTTGTCTTATTGCTACAGAAACTTACCAGTTTTTTGGACAGTTTTATTTTATTTCTGAATTTCAAGTGCAAAGAGTTGTTAATCATACTTCTTAGTTCAAGACACCATATCATATCTACACAGTCTTCCCTGTTAACTAACTCACTGTCTTGCCTATCTATATCTATCTTTCTATCTTTCTATCTATCTGTTGGGCTGCCCGCCTGTCTGTCTAATCTATCATCTGTAGAAACCACATTTGATCACCATTTCTTATTGTCATTCCCATTCTTCCTACTACAAGCAGTCACTTTAATGTATTTTGATGATATCCTTCTGTTCTCATGTTTTCTTGTAAAATCCTGGCTCATATGTTTAAATTTACACATTTATAATTATATTAGGTCACTCATCCTATTTCTTTTTATCGTTCTGTTCAATTGTTTCTAAGATCTATGCATATAGACATGTGCACATCCAGCACTTTCTTTTGAATTGCTGCTTAATACTTTATAGGCACTATCTATACCTTTTACCTGTCCACTAGTGATGGACACCAAGATTGTCTCCCACTTCCTATCATCTCAGACAATAAACATCATGAAGCATGTTTTCCAGCATGTGAGATTTTATTTTGAGAATTCAGGAACAGCATTGCTGTGTCATAGGTAATATTTAATTAACCACATACCACCATGTTGTTTCCATGATGTCTGAACCAATCTTGCTTCAATTAGCAGGTGCATGAAGTTTTATATATCCCCACGTACCTAACAATATTTGCATAATCCATTATACAATGGATTTCTTGAAAAATTTTATAGTGTTGTGTCAAAGTACATGGTACATGTGTATAATTGTGAAACAAAACTAGGTGATTAAGCCTAGCTTTAATTCTATTCCTTTTTTTTTTTTTTCTTAAACAATGGGAATTCGTTGGCTCATAGTTTTGAGTCTAGGAGAAGTCCAAACCTGAGGTGTCAGCAGGCAATGCTTTCTCTCAGAAGACTGTGGCATTCTTGGACTGGCTGCCAGTGGTCCTTGGTCCTTGGTTTTGGTTTTTCTGTCACATAGCAATGCATGTGGTGGCATTTTCTCCTTTCTTTTCCAGGTTCCATTGACTTTCAGCTTCTGGATGCTCCCCATGGCTTCTCTTTCTGGGTCCAGTTTCCTTTGCTTATAAGTACTTCAACCATATGAGAATAAGGCTCACCCTCATTCATTTTGTGCACATCTTAACTAATAACATCTTCAAAGGTTCTATTCACAAATGGATTCACACCCACAGGACCAGGGTTTGGGATCTGAACATGCCTTTTATTGGGGACATGCTTCAATCTCCAATACCATGTGAAGAGTGGGGTGAGGGAGATGGTAGTTCCAGGAAGAGGGACTGCATGTGGAAAACCCTAGAGGTGAGTGAGAGTATGAGTATCTGTAAAAGCAGTTCATGTCAGTCAGATAGAGAGTAGAAATGGACAAATAGCAAAAGATGAGGCTGAAGAGGTAGGCAGGGCCTAGATTATAGAGGGTCATCATGCCAAGAAATTTGTCTTGAGGTTAATAAGAAATTATTGAAGTATTTTAAGCTGGAGAGTGGTGTGTTCAGATTTAGGATTTGGAAAGTTTGCTCTGGCAGCAGGAGAAAAGATGTCCCATTCATTCAAAGCCTGCTGCAGTTGTCTAGGAGAAAGGACAGTGGCTTGGATCATGGTGGCGGCAGTATGAAGGACAGAGGGTTGAGTCAGAGACATTTTGGAAGTGGGTTTGACAGAACTCACTGATGAAGGTGTGAAGGAGATGCACATGTTAAAAGTGATATCCAGGTTTGGGGCTTAGGTGACTGGATTGCTGGTGGTACCTGTCTCACTAGGGGAATACAAGACAAAGACGAGATTTGAGGGATAGTTGATAAGTTCAATTTGATTCACATTGACTTTGAAATGCCTGTAGGACATGGATGTTGATTAGAAGGTTAAACATAAAAATCTGGGGATCAAGACCATGCTCTGAGCAAAGGATACAGGTGTAGGGGTTCTTGAAGACCAAAGTCATGAGAGTGGATGAATTCACCCAGGAAGAAAGCATAAAGTGAGAAGAGGGGCTCAGGCAGAACCCTGAGGAACATTACCTAAAGGGAAGGACAGCGGAAGAGAAGCCAGGTCAGAGACGTGGGTGGAAAATGGGTGTGGTGTCACAGAGGCCAAGAAGGGTGTTCAAGAAGGAGTGAGCAGACAACTATGTTAAATATTGCTAAGAGACTTGAGAATCTAGAGTCTGAAAAACATCCACTGGATTTATGATTTAGGGACAAGAAGGGAACTGATGGCCATGAGGAAAGCCATTTTGGAATGAGCTGAAGAGTGAATTTGAATAGATGAAATGGAAATAAGTGTGGACAACTCATTAAGAAGTTTGATTTTGAAGAAAAGGAGAGAAAGAGAAGCAGTAGTGGAAGGGAGGATGGGAGTCAGGGAAGGATATTTTTAAGATGAGGGAAACTTGAGGATGATTGAGATGTCTGGCATGGGGTCTACAACTGGAACTTACCCTTAGTGCCTACAACAGAAAGCTAATGAATTTGTCTTGGTGGTCCATTCTGATTGGCTCTATTGCTTTCGGTTGTCCATGGTGACAAATCTGTTTTCTGTATTCATGATGGTTTGCTCAGTGTCTCCATGTAGAGAAGGACCTCTTTCTATTTGCCTTCTCAGAATTTCATGTAGGGCTGGTTTTCTGGGCACCCTCTAAAATCCTCACATGAATTGTTTGTCGAGGGGAGGCTGTCACTTCTTTCTCCAGTGGGTAAAGATACTTGAGAAGAAGGAACGTTTTTGGTTTTGTTTTTGGCATAAGAAACTAAGGTTTGGCGGTAGACAAAAGATTTGGAAGATTATGATATCAGTGAAATCCCACTTTTCCTTCCCTGAAAACAGATTTCCAAGCACTGGTAGAAAAAGGAAAGTCATAGAAGAGGAAGGCAAGTTCAGACGCAAGCGTCTTACCAAAAAGAAAGAGAGCCTAGGAGTTAGCAGCTCCCAAACAGGTCTGTGGCTCTGAGAGAACAAGGTGGGTCCCAGAGCTAACCCAAAGTTCCATTATATTCCTTTTTAAAACATCTGACCACAGCATGCTGGTTGTTTCAGTACTAGAAGCAATAAAGTCACTAGTATCATCTTGCAGTCAGATATATCCAGAGGAAGGGCTGGTGACTGCCCAAAGGACAGCAGTCCAGAGAGTGAAATACTCTGATATAAGTAAATCAAATTCACCATGAGTTGCAGCCACTGGCCAATTCTGCTACTTGGTCAGGAGCTGGAAGAATGCATTCTTTATTTAATAGTCCCAGGAAGCCTATTCTTGGTCTGGGCTGGCCTTGGGAACCTGGGAGTCTCCAGGGGTCAGCCATTCTAGGGGCATTTCAAATCCAAAAAAATGCTTAAAACTAACTTGTGCTTTTTTACATTCTTTAGAATCTGGGTCAATAGGTCCTAGTAGCACAACTCAGGAAATATTCCATTAGGATGTTGGTAGCATGAATCAAAGGGAAGGAGTAGGACACTAAAACCAAATGGACTAGGGGAACTAATCTTAATATTAAGTTTCTCTCAGGCAGTAGAAGGACGGTCAATATCTACACAAGTGTATGAAATGAGGCACTGTTATGATCAGAGGGTCTGATCTGGTGGCCAAGGCATGGGAGGGATCCTCTGGTGATGGCTATTCCAGAAGTCAGTTGTCTCTTGGAATTTCTTTCTGATTTGAAAGAAGACCTAACCATTGACTAGAGGTATGGAAAATAGGGTTCAGGATCATCTAAGAAAAAACTGGCAAGAACTAGGTGGAGTGTGGGGGCCCAGCCAATTGTACTAGGGCTCAGAGCATTGGAATGCTAAATTGAAGTAGGTCAGGCCTGATTATTTGTTCTGAGCAAATGCAGATCATCTTAGATAATATCTGTGACTCAAAGACCATTTGAGGCCTCAGGGCTCACCCCAGATCCCAGAGTTATGAACACAAACACTTGAACAAACTAGACATCACTAACTGGTGGAGCTGGATGCAGTGATATGAGCCTCACTTGGAGCAGCCTAGGGCACAGGTGGAGCTGAACCTGCTGGTCTAAACCCCCAATGCCTAGCACCAAGGGACTGGAGAAAGCAGAGACTTATCAAGTCACAAATTCTGGACTCAATATAAAAGTAGTCTTTACCCACACAATAACCAAAAGAATATTGAATTTCCATACTGGAGAGTTCTACTACTTTTCTAAAAGGATGTCAAGAATACCCCAAGTACAAGGGCAGTGCTAGTGAAGGAAGACAGACCATTACACCAGGCCCTTGATATTGATGAGTGTACTTATGAAATTTTTCCAGTGAAATTGAAACTTAGCCTTCTATTATATATTGCTTAGGAGTTACCTCCTGAAAGCCTCCTTGTTGCTAAAATGTGGCCTGTCTCTAAGCCAAACTCAACATAAAAACACACTACCTTTTCCTCTGGCATGGGACATGACTCCTGGGGATGAGCCTCCCTGGCACTGAGGGATTATTACCAAGCACCAACTAGCAATGCATCTGGAAAAAGTCCTCTACCAAATGGGGGAAATATTTAATACAAATGAGTTTTTATGGCTAAGAGATTTCAAAGTGCTTTGGGAGGTCATTCCAGAGGTTATGCTTATGCACATCTCAGCAGGATCTCATTGACTGCCACAGTAAACAGTGTCTCAAACAGTGGGGCTTTTGAGGGCTCTAGAGACATCCAGACACTATAAGCAGGGCAGACAATCTCAGGAATTTGGCACCCTACAAGGGGGCCTTACTTTGGAATTTATGCTCCCCAGTGTAACAGAGTTAGACACATTTAGTTTCCCTACACATGGCTCTTCTGTGCCTTTTATTTGAACCTATAATTAGCACTGTAATTGTTAAATATATGTCCCAGAGACTTAAATCTTTGATCTCTTCATGTGCCAGTTAAGCCCTGAACCTCAGCAAAGTTGCAACACCTACTCTCCAGTTCATTGGACTCACCCAGGACAACTAACAAGGAGGTGATGATAGACAACGCCCATCCCAAGGAACTGAAAGTGTCTGCAACTGCAAGCTAAACAGTTCCATCCATCTGCAGTTTGGGATCTTAGTCCCCTCCCAGTTAGAAACAGAATGTGCATCACCACCCGCAAATCCCCAACTTTGGGGAAAGAACAATGGACTAAATAATAATAATAATTATTATTAATAAGTCTTATTATTATTGTAGCAATGGAAGAACTTTTATCATTGATATAAAGGCAGTGGCCACCAGAAGTTCTGAGGGGAGGGAGAGGGAAAAATATGTGTAATATGGGGGCATTTTTGGGACATTGGAATTGTCCTGCATGACATTGCAATGACGGATACAGGCCGTTGTATATTTTGTCATAACCTACAAAATTGTCTGGGACAGAGAATAAGCTATAATGTAGACTGTAGTCCATGATTAGTAGCAATGCTTCAATATGTGTTTATCAATTGTAACAAATGTACCACATTAATGAAGGATGTTGTTAATGTGGAAAAGTATGGGAGGGCGAAAGTGGGGCATATAGGAATCCCCTATATTTTTTAGGTAATCTTTATGTAATCTAAATCTTCTTAAAAAAAGAAAGTGGTCTCCAGCACCCCATAAACTGGATTCCTGAATTGACTTTGGAAATCACTGGAAATAGATTTCAGGGTCTTAAGAGCTCTTAAAAGTCAGTTGTGTACTTCTGCTGCTTCTCATGCTTTAAAACCTCCCCTTCTCTCTCCAAGGACTTCCTAGATTACATCAGCACATATGAGCCTTTCTTAATTAGTAGAAACTTAAGAGACTCTCAAAATGAAGAGGTGAACTTAAACCAGGTGATGAGAACTACCTTAATAAGAGGAGAGTGGGATGTCTATGAATCATATATGTTGTCCTCACCATATACATTTTTGGAATGTAATATTGAATCATAGGGAGTGAGCTAGATGGAGATAGAGGGCCTTTGGCAAGGCCTCAGCATATATAACATCCATAATTCTGTGAGTTGTTTTATGGACATTACATGGAATTTATAAAGGGGATCCTGCATCATGTTAAATAAGAGTATCTTTATGTTGGTGACTTTAACACCTTTTCAGTAAACATTTGTTGAATAAATGAATGAAGAGTTGAATGGCAAAAGAGAAGGATACTGACTTACATGCCATGTAAAGGCGAAAGGGTGTGCCTGCTCTTCTGTCATATGAGTAATAGTGATTATGAGAAGGTAAAAACAGGCTTTCAAGACAGTAAATTCAAGGATATATGGACTAAGGAAAACAGCATTACAAATGGCACAATTTATACACACATTCTCTTAGATATTTATGTATAATTAAGTCAATTGTAAACTAATTTCAGAAATGATCTTACATAGTTGGTCAATAGTGTTCTTTGGGTTTTTTTTTTATGACAGCCTTCCTCCTTAAACAAAAGTAAAATGAAGTCATTTCACATTTTGGTACCAACATGAGATTTACCTCCACAGGACACTCACCCTTCTTACCCATGGAGGTAACTACAAACTATTGTCAGTTTCCCAGGTCAGTTCTATAAAGCCTTAGAAGAAAGTCTGCAGGAAATTCCTCCACCTTCCTGGCTTTGAGCCCTTCTCAGTCGGGAAGCTGTGATGAAGTCTTGTGGCCTGTGGTGCTCAGGGCCCTTGAGCAGCCCTGCCCTTGGACGTCAGGTGTCAGCTGATCCCCCACCAAGGATGCTGGGTAAAAGTTCACTGGCAAAGGGGGAAGAGGTTAAAGAGAATCAGAGTCTAATATCTACAGGGAGCGCAGATCGTGTACCAAGCCACAATTACATAAGCCATTACCACCGTGTGATGGAAGAAAATAGCTGGGAGCTGAACACATGGGCCAGAGATGTGAAACATTTGTCGACCTGATTAAAAATAAAGGATCGAAAATACCAGATTGTGCCAAGTGTGTGACTATTAGAAGAAGAGGCTGAGGTTAGTACTGGGGAAAGCTTTACCCACAGAGGCTGGACCACTCTGGAGTAGAGACATCCGGTAGGCTAAGTGAGTGGCTAGTTGTTTTGTGGCCAGAAGGCTCACTTGCCCCTCATTTATCCCACAAAGGATTGGGCGGTATGATTGGGGTGTACCTAGCAGTGTGGCAAAAATAGAGAGTGTCAGGAGAGGGTTTTCTCCATGAGCTTCCTTCCATGGTCTGTATACTGAGGGCACAGTTTTGTCTAGGGTCCACTGAGAAAGTCCAAAGAGTGTAAGCTTTGGCTCACCCTCAACAGAAAAAGCAGAATGGTCTACCATTAGTCTCTATCTCCTTCCAGACTGAGGCACTGGTCCTGGAGCAATAATCATGGCTGGGGAGGGTTGTTTTGTCTCTGCCTTGTTCCTTCACATGGTGAGGAATTAGGAAGTAATACAGACTTCTTACTTTGAAGGTTGGACCGGTACTTTAATTAGACCAGAGTCCCCTGACTCACTTTAAATTAGTAAACTAAAAAGTAGTTGAGTGGCACATTAATCTCTTCTAGCCCCTTTGCCCTTCTAGCAGATATTTCATTGAGATTTTTAGGGAAAGGGATAATTTTGAAAGCAACTGACATAAAAGAAAGCAATCAAACTAATTCAGATAACATTTTGAACTACAGACATTATCAACTGCTTTTGATATGTCTATAGTTCAGTTAAAAGTAGGTAGGTGGTCAAATGTCCCAAGCAAACAAGGCAGTTGGTTAAATATATATATATATATATACATATTTTTTTTTTTTTTACTTTTTATTTTCCTTGGGCAACAAACTACCTATTCTGTCCTCAACCCTGCCCCTCCCCCACGACCTTATTTCGTAATTATTATTTAAATTTGCTGCATAATGATAGGGCTTCATCAAGGCAGCTCAATTCATTTAGCCTGTCCAAAGCTCCCCCTTATAGTAAACGCAATGACAGTTTCTAAAGTGCAGTCTTCTGAAGGAGATTTTAATGGAAGTATGTTCATTCTCTTGTTTCTGTGATTCTGCAAAAATATTTAGCAATTGTTAGCTTCTGAGAGAGTTTTCCAATCACAAAATAAATAATATCTGGTTTTAAACATGTCTGCCCCAGGATGTAATGAGAAGCAAAAGGCAGTGTCCATTAATTTATAATTAAACTGGTTGGGAAAAGGGAAACCACATGCTAGCAGATTGGTCCTCGGTGACTGATATGCTCGCTGCCACAAAGCCATCTCCGGAGAATGATTTATTATTTTTCCTAATGTTTCTCATTCCTGTTTCAGCTGAGAAGGTCACCCACAAAAGACAGAGTCTGGGAAAGAGACAGCAGTTTGACTTTGGGTGGTTGCCTTTTTCTCCTTCCTTTCACTTAAATTTCAGTATTTACAGCTTACCAGTCTTAAATTTGACACTCAACAGACATAAACTGTATTCTTGAGAGGATTAAAGGATTATTCACTCACTAGCTTAATCAGATTAATCAGCGATTTTGAACAAGATATCTAATACCATTCACAAGATGAGATGTCTGAGCACCGCCTGCTAGTTGAATTCTGTTTGGGCAGACACACACACACACACACACAAACACAGATTTTTTAAATACACCACGATATTATTATTTAAAGATATTTATTTGTAATCATAACCAATTAGCTTCTAATGCCTACTTTATATGATGACAGCGATGGAGAAAAGGCTATGTGACTATAAGACAATATGTTAACTAATTGCTGTTTAGGTTTATTCATTGCAGGACATTTGGATTTTTTCTTGGAACTGCCTTTTTGTTGTCATACCATTCTTTAGAAGAATCTCTGGAATTATAAAGGATAAATAATTATTTCTACTTTTACATTCTTATGAAGTAACCGTTGATATTAGAATATCATTAAATTATTATTAAATATATTATTAAATTATAGTGCAAGAATTGTATCAACTATTATATCAACTATTGGTTTTACATTTCTATTAAAGTCTTAAATTCTATTCTACATTTATTCTAATAAGCTCATTTTTCTACAGATACAGAAGGCAGCAAAGATCCTTTGTACTGCACACACATTAAACTAGGGTTGGAACTGACTATCCCATTGTATGAACTCTTATTTTAAAGCAGCCCTAGTTAAGCAGATTTTGTTGGATTTACTTTTATGTGGGTCTTATGCTATTTGGGGGAATAGGCATTGTAATATTGAAAATATTCTCTAAGATAGGAGGAAGCGAAATTAAAATGTGAGCCCTTATTCCTCCACTCTATTAATCAGAATAATTTGATCCGGGAACTCCTGAAATCCCCTGCAGCAGAATTTAGAAATATATATCCGCATTGGCCTTGTCATTCAGAACTCAATGGATTTTGATGCTCTTTCTTTTCAATTGGAATCTATAATATTTCTGAAAATCTCACACATGTAATCATCATTAATCTGTTTATAATATTTATTAATGTTTGCCTTGTGATGCTGCTCTTTTTAGATATAATACCAGTAATACCTGATATTTAGGTTTGTATATGCTTTATATTTCTCAGAAAATTTTCACAGATTTAATCTGTAAATGAACCTTATGAAATTAAAAGCATTACAATATCTGTTTTACAGATGAAGAAACAGATGCAGAGAGAATAAATGTTTTACCCAAGATTAAGTAACAGAGTTAGGACAAACATCCAAGTCTTTTAACTCTTAGTCCAAAATAATTCCTCCGTTTCCTGTTGTACTTTGAGATGTTTTCTCAGTTATAATCATGGCTTTACATAGATCCTACCACATCCATCCCTCACAATGATTGGGGTGTGTGTGTGTGTGTGTGTGTGTGTGTGTGTGTGTGTGTGTGCGTGCACATATTTTGTATGATACAGCTTAGTAAGTTTATAGGTTTGCAGCAATGAAATAAAATAAACAATAGTTGCAACGTAGCTAACACTAAAATCAAAAACAGCAAATAAAAGTCAACATAAATGTGAACAATGAATTCTGGTCAGTTTCCTGGGCTTTTGAGCTTCACTATGATTTTATTGCTATACTACAGCCAAAAGTTAGTAAAGGATGAAATCACAAGCATTCTGAATGCTAGCTAACTTTTATAGAGCTTATAATTTGCCAGCCATTTTCCATGTATTATTTCATCTAATCTTGACAGCAATCCTTTGAGGGAGGTTCCTTTTTTTTTTTTTTTAAGATTTATTTTATTTATATCTCCTCACCCCTTTGTTGTTTACATTTGCTGTATCTGTTTGTCGTGTGCTGGTCTTCTTTTTAGGAGGCACCGGGAACCGAACCCAGGACATCCCATGTGGGAGGGAGGTGCTTAATCACTTGAGCCACCTCCGCTTCCTGCTTTGCTGTGTCTCTCAATATGTTTTCCTCCTTGTGTCTCTTTTTGCATCATCTTGTTGCATCAGCTTGCTGTGCCTGTCCAATGCGTCAGCTCACTGTCTTGCTTATCTTCTTTACGAGGCACCAGGAACCGAACCTGGGACCTCCCATGTGGTAGGTGAGAGCTCAGTCATTTGAGCCACATCTGCTTCTCGAAGGTTCCTTATTATCATCCCATTTTGCAGGCAAAGAAACTGAAACACAGAAAAATGAAGTAGCATGTGCAAGGTCACACAGTTAGCAAATGGTGGAGCCTAGAGTTGAAGGCAGGGTCTCTGTTTTTAATTACTAAGCCATTTTCCCAACTATAAAATAGGAGTTTAAAATTATGGCTGCTTTACAAAATAAGGTTTCTACACTTAAACCTAACAATATTAATGATTACATGTTATAAGCCTTTGTAACATTGTCTTTTAGAAGAAAAAGCGGCTTTTTTTCTGGTTTAACTTCATTTTTAACATGTTTTAAGAACTTAGTACATGCCAGATATATGTGAGATGTTTTCACATTTATCACAGATAATTTCCACAACAAACTGGGAGGACTGGTATTCTTTTGCTTATGGGCAGATAGAGAATATGAGGCTGGGAGAAAGTAAGTGACCTGACCAACCACAGGGTCAAGTATAAAAGCTGTGCTTCAACCAAGCCTGCTCCAGGCCCTCTCTGTCCTCCTTGACACCAGGGTCATGAGCAGAGGACATTGCATGGACCTGATCCCAGGCTCATTAGAAGAGACAAACCTGAACAGTAAAAAAATATGCTCCACATTTCAGATTTGTGGGATTGTCTTCTCCGCATGTGGGGGCCAGGGAGCCTTCATGTACTTTAGCACTTAGTTTCATTAACTCTAAGTGGATCAAACCCAGTTTCCCTTTCCTCTTCCTGGGCCTCAGGTATCTTGTTCACTCTACAAGGTCACATTATTATTATTATTTTTTTCTTAATCAAAATGCACTATATTATTTCCGATTACCTTTCATCTTTTTGGAGAGGATGTACTGTATTTGGTGATTTGGTTTTCAATGTGCATCCCTATAAATGGGTTTTACTCTAAAAGAATAGAACAATGTGATGTTACAAAGGTCAGTATTATCTCTTTATCTAGGTAAAGCTTATCCCAAACTGATTCCTATCTGATCTGTGTAAAAAAATAATATACCCTGGGGAGAATGCTGATATTTTAGAAATCTGTGTGCTTAGATAGAATCCATTTAAGGCTAATGTTCAGGCACTAGGAATTATTTTAGATGGGCATGACTATTTTTTTTCTTGTTTGCGTTTTTAAATATAATTTGCAAAATATCTCAAGTACAGTCAGCACACAAGCCTATCAACTGTGTGTATTTCCTGCACACGCCCACACCCTCACACAGAGTCAGGGACACATTCCCTGATGCCCAAAGGGAAAAAAAAAAAAAAAAAAGAGCTAGTTTGAGAGCAAGACCTTACCATAAACCTCTCCTCTGAAGAACACATTTGTGTTGGACCGAAACTGCACTTAATTCCTACCACTAAAAATATTTGATAGTGAATTTCATTCTGCTAAGAACATTTTTTTTATTTCATAGAAATTTCAAACAAAGCAATACCATCATGGATGTTGATAAATTAAATGAGGTTTATAAAAAAGATCAAGTCAGTCGATTCAAAATATAATTGGCTTCTATTCAAATAACCACTGAAAAGTTTCCTAATATGTAGACTAAACAGGTACAATAACTTTGGCCTTGTGTTTAGGAAGTGACTTGGCCTGTTGTACTTTTTGAGGAAATGTGTATATATCAGGAGCTTGGTGTGTGTGTATGTACACTCTCAATGGATTTCTCATAGCCATTTTTTTCACAACCATTCTATTTTACCTTATCCTTCTCTCCCAACAAAGGCTGATACTTCTCAAAGAGTCAGATCCTCAAGAAATGGCATATAGGAGATTGTAGCCTTGCCATTTCATGGATAGGGAAATCCCGTGCCATTCGAAACTATACTGTAAGCAATTGTGTGGCTGTCTTAGCAGGCTTTGGGATCACTCATATTTAGTGTCTGAGCAATGGAATTCGATTTGGGTAATTGTAACCATTGGGATAACTTGGCACTTATTCTAAATGCATGACCCAAAAAGATGAGACTCTGAGATTATGGATTCAAGGAAGCCTTTCTTGGTTTCTACATTCGGCTGCTCACTGATGGGGCATTTCCCACATAGCCAGGATCTCTTGGCCCAGGCCAAGCCTCTCTCCCCTGTGTGTATGTGTGTGTATGTGCATTTGTGTATGTGTGAGAAGAGACTTCTGAGTTTGGGTGTATTATTTCTTTGGAGCATCGAGCATTGGAGACAGAGGATGTAGGCTTCTTAGTGAGTCTGTTTATGTGTTTGTTTTTGCACATGTTACAGTTCCATTTAAGACTTTTTCAGACCCCACTATGAATCCTTAATAGTGAGTGGCAATGGTGTTTTGGGAGAAAGAACACGTTTTTGCTCGCAGTCCGCTGTTGTGCTCAGTGGAAGCTTGGAGCAATGCTTGGAGCTGGGCTGGCTCAGCTCTGCAGACTTATTCCCAGCCTGCCCGGTGTGTCTCCTTCTCAAAGGACAGTTTACTAAAAGGAATTTTTTGTTTTGTAGTTCCACGGTACTCGGGGTTTCCATTCTTGCTCCCAGCCATCAGCATCTAAGTCCTTCCCTGGATACTTACGCTTTGACACACAGGTGGTCCCATCCCGGGATTATTTCAGAACAAACAACACAGGATTTAAAAATATGTAAAACGGACTGAGAACTCCTTCAGTGGAAAAGAATGAGGCCCCTACAATGGAAGCCATAATCCCGATCACAAAAAAGAAATAGGCTCATGTCACTTTATTTCCAAGCGGCAGCCCCTCCTAATCTCCTGAAAAAAACCAACACATTAATGATGCATTTGCAAACAAACTTGTTTCTGCCTAGAGCTGACAGGCAGGCAAGTGGGGGGTTAGAGAAAAGAAAGGAGGGCGAGGCAAGGGGATTGCTCTGCTGCCTCGCCTTAGTTTCCCGGCCTCTGCTGATAGAATTATTGTTTATTTTTTTAATTTTCCGAGGTAGGCCGATGACAGCTGAAGAAGACTGTATTTGCTGAGAAGCAGCATGATGGTAGAGAGGAGCAGAGCTCCTGAGGGAGACCTAATGGTTCCTCTCCTTCCTGCACGGAGATAAAGACTTATAATAAGCGTGTATGTTCACCATCTGGCTCTGGGCATGTGGTCCTTATGGAGGCGAAAGCAGCACAATCTGTAAATGATCAGGAGCCATCGTGCTCTCTCCAGAGAATCCACGATGCAATCAAGGTGACAGATGGCATGGCCACTGCTGTGGCCTCATGGAGAAGATCAAAATCACCTTCAATAAACTCTGACTGAAATGGGCATGAGCACCTCAAAAAAGTCAGTTTGTCAGTCAAACTGCGACAGCAAGCTGCATTGGGGAAGCAGAGCGGCCAGCTCTCTGTTTTCAATCGTTTCCGTCTGACTGAGCCTGAACTATGATCTTTCTCAAATTGTCCTTTCTGTTTAGCTGAAGCAGGCCAGCAAATTGCCAGATTCATTGCTTTATTGAAGAAAATTGAAAACACGATGTCCTCAATTCAGGGGACGCACAGCTGGCAGGTGTTGGGACACCCAGGCGCAGAAAATGGACCCCACGTCTTGAGCCTGAGTTTGCCCAACTTTAGGCAGATTTTTGGATAGAAAAATAAAATGCAAATGTGTGGCTGGTCTGAAAAGATCGGCTGGCAAGATTTATGTAAAGGGTGCTAGGTGTCTGTCCAAGAAATATTTGTAGAATAAATGCATAGTTGAAAATAGAAGAAGGAAGGAAAGAAGAAGGGAAGGAAGGAAGGAGGGAGGGAGGGAGGGAGGAAATGAATGCTCTGTGTTGTTAATACTATATATTTTTTAAAGCAGTTTGTTGCCTTGATGATAGAACTGATATATGTTTCCATTTCTATGTATATTTATTGCACGTGGGTTGCTGTGGATTTGCAGCTTTGGTCATAAGGTCGATGAAATACAGGTATTTTATTTTGTCCTTAGCAAATTACACAGAGTTTGCAGGAATTTGCACGCTTGCCTTATTTAAAATACAAATCCTGTTCTGGCCCCTGTCCTCATTTTCCAAGTTTAGACAAATTCCCATTTTTTTTTTGCCCCCCTCCCCTATTGATGATTTTTCAAAAGCCTTGACTGCTCATAAATCTAGAGGGAAATTACTAAAAGTCACCTGTAATGGGATAAAAATATACTACTGTTTTTTTTGAGAGGCAAGGGCACTGATTTTGGGTCAAAGATGATGGATCTTAATGAAAGAAACCTCTCCCCGTCCTCCTCCCTCCTCCTCCCCTGGCAGAGTTCCACTGTTGTTCTTCCTCCCAAGCTCCAGTAAATGTAGGTTCAGAGCAAAAGTCGACTTTTCCAACCTTGTGTCTCCTCAGACATCCAATGTCTGCTCTCAGGTACCTGTTTTTTCACATTATAAACTGTGAAGAAACCTTAAAACTCCAACGGCCATTGATTTCCCTGTTTGAAACTGTAATCTTCTGTTTTTGCATCCTTGCCTTATTTAAAATCCAGATCCTGTTCCTGCCCCTGTCCCCATGTTCCAAGTTGTAAATTATTTGTTTGACAGCTGAGAAATATTTTATTGTTGGGTCCTCGATCCTCATAAAGTCTTCGCTCCTCTCATATATGCCTTCCGAATGTTAATGTTCCAATCTAGAGATTTACAAACGGCTAAAGGGGCTTCACCCCTCATGTGTGTACACGAAACAAGAGACTATGGAAAAGGGCTCACGTTCTAAGTGACAGGAATGGCAAGAATTTGGTGCAGGGATTGTCTTGTCACAGGGCATGGAAGGCTTATTGTGTGTCACAGTCAAGCATGGTCTTCTAGGAGCAGAAGACTAAATCTATTCAGGAGGGAACACCTACTATGTGCAGGCTCTTTCAGGAGCTGAGAAATAAAGCTTTGTGAAGGAAAAGTCAGTCTAGGCTGGCATTTTATGGGCACGGTTCCCTGCGGCCCCTGCTTCCCCACCTGGCTCTCTGGTGAGGAGGTTTTTGCACCCCTATCAGTATCAGCTGTTGGGTAATGCCAGACCCAGACTTGTGTGCTGGAGGGGGTATGCTGCCCGGGCACACTGGAGATGCTTGTTTTGTAACCTCCCTCCTGGTCTTTGGCTCCCTGGAATGACAGGCTGTGTAATAGACATGTTCATCAACGCCGCCATGGGGAGGGGTGGCAGGACATGTCGCTGCTGTCATTCGGCAGCGGTTTCCGCCTTCAGACTCCATTTGCCACAAGGAGTAACGCTTCTGAAAGACATGTGGGTCTAACCCGTTTCTTAAGGGAAAAGATCCTATAGGGGAAACTGAACAGGGTCTGCATGATTCAGGTAGCTTCCACTGGAAGAGGAATGTCCCAAGACATACATCTAGCATGAGAGTTAGTAATCAGAGCTTGGCCTAAATTCAGTTCACTATGGTTTAGCTCTCTGTGGCGTCAAGTGTCGCCTGATCACAGGCAACTTGTGTAGCCATATCTCATTGCTCTCCTTTATGTCCTTTCATTGCTAAATAATAAATTGCTTAGAAAAATTTACAGTTTCTTAGGGTAATTGCAAAACTAACAACTGTCAGCAGAGCATTTCCTTTATAACACGGCATACATAGACTTTCTCTCTCTATATGGCTGGCACAGCGAGTGGGAGGTGGGGGACAGGGGAAGATGTGTAGAGATCTTCATTAAACTGGTTCCACTGGCTTCTGAAATTCACAGAGAAGCAGCCATGGGAGGATGGCTTGCAGTGGCAATAAGGACAGTCGCTCCAATCTTGGAGAATGCCTTTTTTTCCTTTTGGAAAGATAGGTACAATTCTGAAAGAAGAGGTTACACAGGAATTTTAAAACACACTCACAAAGACATGAAATTTTACTGAAAACTCACATCTCCAGAGCATTCCACTGGCTTAAAACAGCCTTGCCAAAAACAATAATAAATTAATGTTTATTTCCCAGGTCTCTATCCACCAGGCTTTTTGACTTCTCCATCAAGAGGATTGTGCTGTCTTCTAACAAATGAGGATATGGATGGCTCACCACACACTTTCATCACTACTGGTAAAATCGCTCAAACACAGCTCTATTGATTTTGGAACGAAGACGTGGAATACAGCTTGTATGTGCATGATGTCACCATTTGAGAACACACCAACTCGAAACTGGGTATTTGGAAGCCATGGCAGTTTTTGGTCTGATATCAGCTGGGCCTCTCAATATCTGTGTTTTGTATGTCCATACACATCTGAACAGAAAGCCTATGATGAGTGAGGATGCTTCCCAGCACATTAAATGCTTCCCAAGCTGCTAGTGTCTTTCGGTTCAGCTTTCACGATTTTTCATAACCAGATTTGTGACTTCTTAAAAAAATACTTTCAGCAAAATATTTCTGTTATAGCATGATGTCTTGCTTAGAAAGGTTAATAAACATATTACAGAAAATACCAATGTTTCATTCTACTGATTACTTGACACTCATTTTAATCTTCACTAGGCTGGCAGTGAGCAAATGGCTCCTGTTTGCTACCAGACTCTTCCGTCTTCCCTCCCTAATGAATGGGCTATGGGTTCGATTTCAATGAATCCTCTTTGGTGAACAATCCACTGTAAGAAATGCTTTATTTGGCCATAAAATCATTTACTCTTCATACAAAAGTGTAATAGGTGGAGCATTCTCAGCTGGTTGAGGGCATACTTCTTGTATTGGCAGCAACATACTACTTTCCTTTCTTCTCCATTCTTAAGATAAATATTTCAGGCTGTATGTCTCTTGGCTAAAGGTTTTATCAATTCTTATTTCCGAGTAAGTGATAAACTGAATTAATAGAAGAACCATTCCATGGCCATTTTATTTAGTCCATAAAATCGTGGGTTATAATTTGTGCTCAAGTCTTGCCTTTCCTGCTTATAGGCCACGTGAACATCTGTACTTTACCTGCCCTACCTAAGCTTCAGCTTCTTTATGTGTAAATTGGGGATAATACTTGTACCTATTGACCTCATGGAATTGGTGAGGATTAAACAAAATAATACATGAAAAGTGCTTAGCACAGTGGCAGGCATGTAATAAGGTCTAACTAAATGCTAACCGTTATTATTTGTAGTTGTTACATGTGTACTTACTCTTACATTAAAGGTTTAACACATAGTATATGATTAATCCCACAGTGTTAGTTGGGTTAGTGTCAATTTATCCTTTTTCTTTCTTTTATAAGGTCAGGGGACAAGATGCAATCGGCAAAAAATTACTCGTGTGTGAACACAGGCCACCTATTTGTTAATAGGATTATTCTAAAGTGGCCATTCTAAACATATGGGCATGGGTATTAGGAGAACTTGATCTAAAACTTTGTTAAGAACAAATACTAGAAAGAAAAAAAAAAAAATAGAACAAACACTGTAGCACAGATTATTCCCAGGTAGCCAACACTTCATAGCCACCTTGTTCTGTTAATCTGGTTATGGAGCATTTTTCAGGCTCTTTCCAAAGCACTCAACTATCAGCAGAGGAAAACGGAGCCATATCAGATATTTTCGCAGTCCAGTACTTTCCCACAAACAACCTTTGGAAAGAGAGAATCCATTAGTCCACAAAATTAGAGAGATGCAACTTGCACTTCCAAAGAGCCACCCCAGCAGAGTCCATGTGCATTAGACCCACGTCTCTGAACTTCACCCTCTCCTGCAGCCACCATGATGATCCCTAGATCAGGGCCAGAGTGGAAGTGGCCCAGCAAGTTTTAACTCTGGATGTGTGCATATGTTCCTGTTTTAACTAAGATGAAAATTGGAATTAATAGGATGTGGGTAAGGGAGATTTTTATTTTTACAAAAACTTAGATGCAACCCTTAGTAACATTTAAAGATTAATCATTTGTTTAATGATGTTTATGAAGTGAATGTGGTCTGTCCTTGACTATTAGGGGCTTTGGCATCAGTTTTCCAGGCTCCTGTGTGTTCTCCCATTGCCTGGAATTCAGTAATTTTACCTAGGGAAGGGGGTAATAGAAAAACTCAAACTAGTTCTAATTAATTAACAGATTTTGAGGAAATAGCAAAAAATAATCTAAAATGAAGCAAGTTTTAGTTATCCTTATCTATTTGTATACTAAAAGCAGCTTTGTAAGGTTGTAAAATACCGTTTGACAGAAAATGAAGAAAATGCATCTCCTGACCCTTATCTAGCAAATTTTCTCTGCAGGACTCAGTTTCCTTACTGACAGTAAGAAGTGCTCACTATATTGTAACTTTTATTACCTTTTAAGCTAATTAGGAATCAAGGACCCAGAAATGCAAGTTAGAAATTCTCTTCTCACATCTCCATTATATCTATTGTGAAATTGGGGAACATTATTTAACCTAAAGTATCCCTATCCCACAAGATCTATGGAATAATGGATTTGATGTGGGCAGTAGATTAGGCACAATTTTACATTACATATTATTCTGACAATTCAAATCTTAAACAATTGGTTGCCAGTAAGAAACTGTTATACACACAAATGATTTGAAAACTCTTTGAAAAATTTAAAGGAACATGTAAAGGTAGAATTAGACAAAGTGAGATAGATCTGTGTTGTGACTCTTCCGGTGTTCCACATTTGTTTGTGTTTGTTAAATTCAACAATAATAGCAAAGCTATTGACTAATCTAGACTCTATTTTACTTAGTACTAAAAAGTTTCAAGATAAAACTTAAACTTGATTTATTCTGATTGCTATATTGAAACAAAACTGTAGCCAATGAGCATTTTGTCAAAGATTATATACCCACGATAGTTAGTGGACTTCATTATTAGAAGATAAGCTGTGTGGGCAGAAGATAAAGGGAAGGTGTTTATAGAAAACCTAGATATATAGCATGAATTATGAAAATCCTATGATTTTGGGGGCTTAAGAATATGGACTTGTAATATTTTTGGCTTTATATCTAAGTTGATCACTGGATTTTACTTTGGACAATAGATGAACAGAATACTGAAGTGTGGATTTCCCACAGAAATTATTTCCTTTTGATTTTTGTCTTATCAAAGGGAAAGTAACCTTCCTGGCTGTTTTGTAAATAAAGAGGAAAATGAGAACATATGCAGAAATGGAAAAGGGAGTCATCAGGTCTAAGGGTCAATAGCTCAGACTCAGTATGTAGAAAGGATTTCTCCCTTTTGCATTCCCTGCCTGTCAGACCAAGAACCTAAGAGAAGAGCTCATGGGATTCCTGGTCTCCAAACACTTTTCATGTGTGAATTGTTGCTCTGTTTGCCCTTTAAAAAGCTGTAAAGGCTGCCAGAAAAACAAAACAACCCTGCTCTTATCTGATTCAATTTAAAATATTTAGGTCTGTATCATATTCAGCTCCTCTGAATAGGCCACACGGAAGCCCTTCCCAACCTGGCTGCTTCCAGTGGCCAATGTAAGAAGGGACCACTGAGTCCTGGCTATCTCGATCACAGCATAATGGGGAAGAAACTCCACTTTGTATGATAGAAGGTGTTTTCTCTAGCAGACCATCCTTTTGTGTGCACATAATCCAGGTCGGCATTTCAATTTGTCTCCACCTGTGAAGTCAGCAGTACAGCAGCATAAAAAGGGTAAAAGCAAATTACCCCAAACTCCATTCTCCCCAGCCCCACGCTCCACTCCATGTTCTCTTCAACACAGTATATGCTACTGGAAACTAATTCATTTCACAAGATTTTGCTTTATTTTTTATGTATATTAGAACTTGGAAAAATGGGTGCCTGAAGTCCATATGTCATATAGATTTCCTCTTCCATACATAATTAGTTTCATGTAGAGGAAGATGGTACAAAAATGAAAGGTAGGAAGATATTTCATGAGTGATTTCTAGGTAGTTGAGGATAGTCCAAAACTTTCTACATGATAGAACTCTTCAGAGCCTTATTGCTAATTAGTTAGTTTCTGAATGCTCAGTTATTGAATGCATCCATTTGAGGATGTTTCTCTATTAACTAATTATTTGATTGAGGAATATGCATAAAAAAGAATGCAACCTATTAAGAGAAAAATTTAAACATAGGTAATGACATTAAAAATTCATGGCTTTTAGTGCATGCTACACTTATTATGTTCTTAACATATTCTCTTTGTCTTGCAAGCAATAATGAAGAAATATTACAAACATAAGTAAGTAAATGTGAAGCAGCAGACAGATTATTATTCCTATTTTAATTATTCAACTTATTTCAGATTATTAGACTGAAAAATATATATCCAAGCTGCATGGACAATGAACCTTACTTTATTATAAAAGTGCTAAAATACTTTTCTGTTTCAGAGAATTAAAAAAAATAGAATATTGAATTAATCAGTTGAATATTACAGAGAATTTTGGAAAATAACTTAAAGAATCAAAAGTCTGAATTTGCATTTGCACACTTTTTCCTCCTACCCCAAGTTTGTAACATCAAAAAAATAGTTTTCTTTCCTTCCCTGCCTCTTATCACAAGAAGAGTGTAAGTGTGTTGAAGCAGGGATTCAAGAAGAAGCACAGGGAAATGAGAACTAATTTTGCTCAATCCTTAATTCAGATCAAGATTAAGAATTCCAAGTTTTAGTCCTGTCTCTGATATCTGACCGTCTAATCTTGAGTGAGTCCCCAACCCCCACTCACCTCCACCCCTTGTCTATTGAGGTAGCAGGCTTGAGAAATATAGATACCTGGATTGGAATCCTGATTCCACCGCTTACTAGCCATGTGATCTTGGGACAATATTTAACTTCTTTGAGACTCAGCTCTCTCATTTTAAAAATGTGGATAATAATAGCTACCCTCCAAAAGCTGTGAGAATTGTATGAGGTTATATAGGAAATCACCTAATATGGTATTTCGTATATGGCACATGCCCAATGAGTAGAGCAAAACATCATCTTCAAAGCAAGTGGCTAGGTCGTTTCCCTTTGAGCTGCAGTGTTCTGTGATTCAGGAGTTGGTTAACCAGTATCCAAATTTTGGTTAAACAACAGGTAATAAGTTGGACTTTCTCTCCCCATCATATATGTGGTAGCTCTGACCTTGTAGAGTTATGGGATACCTAGAAGAAGTCATGCTACAGGCACAGAGATTGGTCTCAAGGTAGTTTTGTGCCTAGCATTGAAGCAGGCCACCTCAGAACTGCTCAAATGCACAGTTGCCTAAGCCACATTTTAATCATCCATCATGACTGAGTGACCTATTTTTTCCCCCAAGGCTGTTATAAAATCTGAGATGGAAACTATAGCACTGAATCAAAGCACTTTGGTTCTCTGTCATATATACTCTCTTGGTTTCTATCCAGACTTATTTTAAATATCCCCAGGGATGGGCTTTCATCACTTTGCTTGGAAGATTTTTCATGTACAGTAATTTTTACTGTCAGAAAGTTTTCTCTCACATTCAGGGTAAATTTTTTTTCCCTTACTTATACTCTTCTAGCCATCCTGTCCTAAACTTGATTAAATAATTCTTTCTCCCTTTCAGTATTTCTCCTGTCAGATTTTTGTAGTCAATTATTATTCCCCCCTCAGCCATTACTTAGCAACACCAGACATAATCTTTATCTTTAATCATTTCTCATAACTCACTCCTCCATCGTCACAATCATTATTCTCTCCTCTCTGAATTAATCCATCTGAAGTTAATCTCAGTATTGTAGGTACATGCTCCCTTGGATGTAAAACACATAAATGTGCTTATTTATTTTAAGTTTTTATTGAAATAATATGACAACATTACAGACACTGTTGAAAACCAAGGAAAAATTAATCTGCTGTTCTAACGCAATGACTATTCTCATCTTTCCAAGTAAGAATACCTCATGCTTTTGAGTGGAAACTATGTGTCAGGCATCGTGTTAAATGGGTCACATGTATTATTCTAGTTACCACCACCCCAGATGAGGAAACTAAGGTTCAGACATGTTAAGGTGCCCAAAGTCTGGCTCCAAGGGTCATGGCCATGCTATCTTTTCCCATGTGGCCTCATAGTAATTATTTTAATGGCAGTAAATTGCATGAAAAATTATTGAATTAACCATTCTGCAGTGGTGGTTCCTTAGAGGGCTCCCAAATTTTCACTATTAAAAATAGCTCAAAATGAATAGTTTTGAGCAATGAATACCCTAAATTGAGAGCATTATGTTCTTTTGTCACTACATTATAATTTAAAAATACATATTTAAATCCAGAAACTATAAAAGGAATTTTTGACAGATTTAAGTTAAGGCTTTTTTCTTTAATAAGCAGTCTTCTGGATACTAGGCAAGATGGCGTCAGTTTAGGAGGGCACTTCATAACTCACTCTTGGGGGATGGCTGATTGGTGACCAGATTCTGCCTGAGTGGTTGTGCTGGGGCCGCACGGAGCGAGAACCTTGGGGACATCGATCTGGAGGGAGCTGGACAGCAAAGTGGATTGCTCAGAAAAGATTCGTGAGTTTTTCCCCTGGCTGTTGTAGTCCTCACAGACAGCTGAGCCCCACCCTCAGGGAAAAAGGCTGGGACAAGCCACGACTCCTGCCGGCAACCTGGTGAGAGGGAGCATTCTCCAAGAGTGGGAGGGCTCTGGTGGAGGGTCGAGAGGGGTTTCCTTTCTGTGGATTTAGCTGCCTGGAACCCCTTGCAGCTTTGGGGAACAAAATAGCTGGCTTGAATCAGGCACCAGGCTGAGGGGAGTGACAAATCTGCTGAGGAAGGTTGATCTACCTAGCTGCCCAGGTATACACCCCCACTTTCGCTGGCAACCTGGTGAGAGGGAGCATTCTCTGAGAGTAGGAGGTTTCTGACAGAAGGTGGAGAGGGGTTTCCTTTCTGTGGGTTTGGTTGCCTAGACCCCCTCATAGTTTTGGGGAGCAAATAAGCCAGCTTGACGCGGCACCAGGCTGAGGGGAGAGGCGAATCTGCTGAGGAAACCTGAATTACCTAACAGCCCAGTGATACTGAGGCTTGGCTCCAGAGGGGGCAGAGTCAGTCAATTTTATCGTTCTGCACTGACAACTATCAGAGCTTCAGCTCCCCTGGGGAGGCCAGGAAGTGGGAAGTGCTTGATTTGTTTCCATGAGCCTATTTAGGGTCCCCTTGGTGAAGTGGGTGGTCTAGAAGAGGCCTTCTTTTGGGTCCCTTATTTCTCCAAAAAAAAAAGAAGACAGTCACTTTAAAAAAAAAAAGAAATTTTTTTAAAACTTAGTTTAATCACTAAAATCTGCCTCAAAACCTGCAGATAGAACCTTGCAGGGCAATTGATTGATGAACACAAGCAGGCTGAGAGGTTCCACAAGGGCCCAAGAAGGAACACTGTTCTTC